>CAJPEX010000174.1:0-35627 GCA_905338405.1 Notodromas monacha | reverse complement strand
TGCTTTTCTTGACTTGATACTGCATATATGGTTCAGGCGATTGTCTTTAAAATGATTCAAGGTTTGCATACCTTTGAGTCATCTGAATGGCTGACAACCTGCGAGATTCGCTTGTCTTCAGAACTGAATCACAATTTTTAAAAATTCCAGATGGAGTCGATTTTTGTGAGGAATTATCGATGTAACCGTGCGGTAGAGTTTCAGAAAGCTTAATCGGATGCATTGAATTTTACATCTATAACAAATAGAAGCCAGTAAATAAAATATGGGTGACATTTCCGCTGTGGAGGGAGCACTTCTGCAGCCAGCAGTACTGATCCTGTTGAAGTCTGATTTTGTCATTTGTCAAAATCCAGCCTGCCTCGAAGAAAAAAATAATTACACATCTACGTGATACTAACAAAATGATTAGGAATAGGAAATGCAGAACATTTTAATAATTATCCTTTCTAACTTGATCGATATTAAAAACTCACATCACACAACTTCCAGCGCAAGCATTTGTGCCCAGACGTATATGTGCCATTTGATACATAATAAATGGTTGCCTATATATAGTGCAAGTTGCAGCACAATAGTTTGGACATGAAAAATAAAATAAAATTTTGTCTGTGTGTGTTACACAGCCTCCAAAAAATACTGTAACCATAAAGGTTATTATATAGGCTCAAACATTTCTAATGCAATAATCAGGTTTTCTACTTCCCAAAGTTGGTCCTGATTTTTTTGTACATAAAGTTATCTTACTAAAACATTTCTAGATCGAGGGGATTCGAGACTTAGTACATTTTTGCTAAGATCCTTTTCCAGCATTTAGTTTAACACTCTTTAATGGCCAAGCACGATAATTGCACGGATCTTCGAGTCCGTTGTAAGGAAATACTTCAGTAACACGTTGCGGTCGTTTGGTTTGCTGGACGAAAAAAAATTAAGCGAAAAAGAGGAGACAAATCATGTATTTCTTTTTCATAATAATCGGCCATCCAGAAGATGTAATCGGCAAAACTAGATCATGTCGAGCGTTAAAGTCTGAGAGTTTCATACGTAGAAAGAATTAGATGCCATGTGACCCACTAAATTATAGCAAGTAAGTAGTACTTCACCCCCCATAATAGATGGAGACCTGCTAAATAATAAAAAAACAGCTGCCCTATTTTCTTGCCAAACTTCGGCGATAAACAAACCATGATGTAGCACTGTTCGTCGTTCAGTACTTGCTATTGTACTTTTTCTCGCTGTTGAGCACTTCGTTCAGAAATTCACTTGTGCACTTTTTTCATCTGCAGAAAAAATTACGGACATTAAAATGTTCCTTCCACTTTCCAGAATTCGATTCTTTCATTATGCATTTCTTACGTTTTTATCGAGTCAAGGTGACTCCGAAACGCCTGGCTGTCGCGTCGAGTGTAATGCTGTTGTTACTTTTTGCATTCACCACGTTGCAAACTTTTGAGACTCGTGAGCAAAGGTAATTCACCAGCACTTAGAAAGCACGTTCTTTCATTTAAAGTTGCGAGAAAATTCCTACACCAAAGAGAAACGTTTTAATCTGAATAAGGCCAGAGTTGCTGCTGTGTTCGTCATGGCCAGTGCTCCTTGTCACGCTTATTCGCACATGAACAGCACCGTCTCCGTTCTAGACCTAGTTCAAACATTTCGAGGCTCATAGCTTCAAGGGAAAACACTTCTTTCTTTTTCGAACCACTTTACTTCCTCAAAGAAGAACTTGGATTGTCTAAACAATTCCCTAGACAAAATCAAATGAACTACAGTCACGATCGATCTCTCGACCTAGTTATTCCTGATGACAATGAAAAAGCACTGAAGTCAATCAAAGCTGCTCTTGACTGTGACATCATGTGAGTACAATTTAACTTGCATTCTCGTCGTGAAATTTGGAAAATGAACATGAACTATGGAACTGAAATCAACTGCAGTATAGTGTATCTTCCATTTGTCGCGATGACCACTTATTCGATTTAAACGCGTCTTTATTCCCGGTGATTGCAATAATTCTCAATTTCAGGTACTTCAAACGACTCGCAACTGAGTCACGTGTACGATTTGCAAGGAAATGGTTTTGTCTCAAGCTATTCCTTTTCTAATCGTTTCCTACACCATCGCTTCTTGTCAGTCAACATCGGTTCCACTAAGCAAACTTTTATTTGCTTTTAAAATACTCTATGTAGTGACTCAGCAGGTAGTTCCAATCGGAACCTTTGTAGAAAAAGTTATGAAGAAAGAACAGTGTGCTTCTCTCTTTTATTAGATCATATTTCTAGTGAGGGATCCTAGAGGGATTATGAACTCTCGGCTACATCTTTCAAGAAAAGCCAAATTTCCCCTGAACGCAGACGCGATTTGCGAGAAATATTTATGGAATTTCGACAAGCTGCGCGAACTTGATAAAAATCAGTAAGAAAAAGACCTCAGAACATCTGCTGTGACTTGTGTTTAATTTTTTGTGTCATATTCAAATAGGGTCAAAGTGATACGTTACGAAGACGTCGTCAATGATGCAAATTCGTACCTTCGTTCGATCTATTCGTTTTTGTCGTGGTCCGTTACGGACGAAGTCAATGATGCGCTACGGAGGCAGTTTTATTTCCGTCGCAAGATGTTGAGACAACGTTCGGTACAAAAATGGGGCTCGTGGAATCGAATTGCAAGTCCTGAAAGTTGGAAATCGGAGCTTCCTACTGTCATTGCAGAAAAAATTGCCAGTTCACCGCATTGCAAAGAATGGAAAAGATTAGCAAAGGATGTGGTAGCGAAGAACAGTCAGTTGTAGCCAAGGTGATTCGTTTGAAAATAAACGAAAATTTTATGAGATACATCACTGAGTCGTCCATCAAGGTTAGCCTTGGAAACGAGAAAAAGTTATGAAGAAAGAACAGTGTGCTTCTATCTTTTATTAGATCATATTTCTAGTGAGGGATCCTAGAGGGATTATGAACTCTCGGCTACATATTTCAAGGAAAGCCAAATTTCCCCTAAACGCAGATGCGATTTGCGAGAAATATTTATGGAATTTCGACAAGCTGCGTGAACTTGATAAAAATCAGTAAGAAAAAGACCTCAGAACATCTGCTGTGGCTTGTGTTTAATTTTCATGTGTCATATTCAAATAGGGTCAAAGTGATACGTTACGAAGACGTCGTCAATGATGCAAATTCTTACCTTCGTTCGATCTATTCGTTTTTGTCGTGGTCCGTTACGGACGAAGTCAATGATGCGCTACGGAGGCAGTTTTATTTCCGTCGCAGCTACAACTCTGTTGCAAGCCATGTTTTTACCCCGAGCACCTTAGCTTAACGTTCAGGACTTTCAACCTTTAGCCTCGAAGGATGACAGTAACGTCTTTTTTAACGGTCAAGTGGCGTAACGTTTCTTTTTTTGCGAGTGTTCAATTACGAATCAGCAGCTCCGCGGGTTGAACCCCTGAAACACGCTTTTGAAGTTGCAGAAAGAAAAAAATAGTTGGATACTCGTATTTCCCTTGAAATTTTTATTTTCTGTACCAGTAGTTTTTTGTAACCAAACTTGATAAATTCACACACAATGCAAGTCCTCCGCGCAAAAAGAAATTAACTTTGTGCTGCACTTGAAGAAGTCGGTTATACCTGTATATATAAGCGTTAGTATGAAAATTATGTCATAGAAGCATACTATATACAGTATACAGCTGAACAGAAGGAGCAGACAAATGCAAATATTTCCAAATAGAAATATGCTGTATGGTTTGGATGGTTTGAACGTTTCATGTCTCAAAAAACACCACATCAGAGATCATTCAATTATATTTATAATTTATTACTACATTTCAAATTTAACAAGCTGAACGCACAGCACGAGTGTGGCTGATCAATACAGATATTTGAAAAAGATGTACTGTTGGTGACCGGGGATTGAAAAGCTGCATTTTTTAATTCCGCAAAGTCGAATTATTTTATTCCAGTAATCTCGACATTAATATACTTCAAGACTGTTTTGAAATGTTTTTGGCATGCCCTGAAATATCAATTTTTAAAAATGGAAAAGTTCTCAAAACTTACTACAGTATAGTACCGAGCATTAGAATAATGGATATGAAAATCTGGAAGCCCAAGGAGATAAATTTCGTCAAACCTCGTAAGAAAAATAATTACTATTGCCTGGCTGCTCATTTTGGGTGTTTTTTTTAAATAAACATGGAATGATCAAACAAATTATAGTTAAGTACTGTATAACATTTGGGTAGCATTCAAAAAGTGTCAAAGGAGAGAATATCAAAGCATTATGCGAAAAAAAATTGAACGTCAATCGAATTAAAATTGAATTATCTTTCATGTGGTGCACTTTTCAACAGAACAGCTCGATCAAACAGAATTCATGGAACTACAGTCTTCTTATGCAAATGGATTGAATTTTAATGGTCCATTCTGTACAACATATTCCATGTGAATTCTCAAATGTACAATAGTGTTTGGTGCAGGATAGAATTTCAGTCGTAGTTAGATAAAGATCCCTTTTATCATACACCATATGCTAACGTAGTCTTAAGGGTTTGAATCCTGTCCAAAACTCAAGATGGCTGCCTCCACTGAAACTTTGTTGGGAATGCAGACGAAAGGTTTAGATCCGTCGGAGCTCACAAACTGGTTGCACATCCGCTGCTCGATTATTTCATACCCCAGAATTCTTGCCAATTGCTGCAACGAATGCCAAAACGCTTGAAATTACAAAGCCATCTTAAAATTATTTTTCGGTTTGTATTACTATACGCTTGAATGATTAGAAAACTTGACTATTTCCTCAGTTATCAATTCATAAATTCCAAGTCGATCACTTTTTACTTCTCACCTGAGAGACGGGATTAATGTTGTACGTCACGATGTACTCGAATTCATTCACTCTCGCAACCTCGACGTTGCCAGCTTCTAAACTTTCCATGACACCGACAGCTAGAGCTGGTCCAAGCTCTGGATCAGCAGAAAGCCACATATTTGACATCACTTTCCCGGATTCCGAAGGCACCTTGTGTCTGTTGAGGGCGTTAACCAGAGAAGATATAATAAATGGAAATTTTCACTATTTTATTTTAATACAAGAAATACAGTACTGTATATTCTAGAATTAAGCAAACACGGAAAATTTTTCGGTGTACCCCGAAGGGAACGTACCTCATAGTGAGTTCAAGCCATGACATCAATTCGACCATGTAACGAACGACTCCTGGTCTCAAAGAAGCGTGGATTTGACGTGAAAAATCGTAGTTCAATGAAAGTCCGACAATTTTGGCACTTTCATCCAGCACTAGAAAACTATAGGGATTCATTTTTGCTGATTCAAGTTCTTGACGACTTTTCAAGATAATTATCATACCTCAAGCCGGAATCGACGCAAACCGGAAGTACAATTTCGAGCAGTTCTTCAAACTGATCCACAGATGGAATTTCCGGGAGATACCTCTCAATTATTCCTTTTTTACGGAAGCTTTCAATGGCAATCCTGTGAAAGGGCATCAATTATCATCGTGAATTTATCAAGAGTATGTAGGTTAATGTGTTGCATATGCTAAAAAAAATTCAATTCAAAGTACAGCAGTTGTCAAGAAGCCATATGGCTTCTTTACCATATGAAGAATGATAAACCCTGTGGAACAATTCGATTGCTGTCCTTCATTTTTATTTAAGCTAAAAAGTAGAGGCCCGTTGATCGAAAGAAATCAGTGACTGATTTTAGAAAAAGAATAATAAAGTAATTTTCGAGCAATGATACGTTTTATCCCTGCTTTCATGAACTGCTGCTTTTGGCGAGAAAAAAAAATTTCACCTTTTGATTTCCGGATAGGTGCAATTTTGTGCATCCATGGGAACTCGCGCCTTTGAACCTTTGTCGCTAAAAGAAAGATGGCCCTGTAAACCACTGTTGAACCGCCGTTAAAGCTCCTTTACAAGCGTCGACTCTTTAAGCCTATCTGGATTTCAGTTTCTTGCGCACCTCTTTTAACAGCTGGAATCGATTTCTAAAATTAAATTTGCATTCTAAATCACAGCTTACCTAACTTGAATCCGAGATTCTCCATGACAATAAGAAACTCAATAGCATTCAACGAATTTCCTCCAATACAGAAAAACGAGTTGTTCGGAGTCGCCTTGCAAATCGCGGAGGGTCCCATAATCTTGCCGACGGCTTTCAAAACGGCCTTCGCAGCTTTCCGAACGTGTTCGTCTCCGTAGGCGAACAGCATTCTGTCGTCAATCTCAACATCAGCTATTGTTATTACCAAAATAAGAAAACAGACTTTATTGTTGAATCACAGCTCACGTCTCAGGAGTTACATTTTTTATTACTGTATTAACACCGAGTGGTCGCGTCAAATCCGTAAGCTTCGCAGCGTTCTCCGCGACAGACAGCCAAAAGGGTAACCCGTTGTTTCCCTACGTTAGGTGCGCGTAGTGCACACCCTGAGCTATCGAACGGTTTTTGAGGCGCAAAATGTCCTTTACTTTCGCCTCGCTCAGGTCATTATCTTCCGTCGTGTAAAATCCGACGATCAGCTATAGTTGAAATCAATATAATATCGAGTCAAACCCTATTTAGTACTTTGTATTCAGTTTATTTTAAGCGCAGATGGAAAGTAAATTTAAGATGATTTATCATCAAAACTTTAAAAAATTGAATTTCGAGGACCCCAACACCCGCGTAAATTTTCAAAGTACAGTACAATCAATTATATTGGATCATTTAACTTTTTTTTAATGGTAATAAATACTAAAGAAAAATGAAGAATCTTACAACTTGCGATCAATGGCATTCCTAATGCATCAAATGTTACAAAAGTGCGTTTTCTTGGATACTTGAGTTGCGGCCTGCATCATAAAAACCCGAAGACGATGTTCAATTTCAAAGTTCCAGATAAATCAACTATCTTAATTGTTTATCTCATTTATCGAAAGTTGATACCAATTAATTGTCCGTACTCTAGAACTGAAAAATTGACTGAGATATATAATGGATCTAGTTCCACTGGTGATTTTCTCGTGTCTAGAAGGATACTGGTTAGACCCAAATATTAATTTAAATATAACTAATTATATTGCACAGAACACACATGCTTTTGAATTAAAAGATCTGCCAGATATAAATTCGATACCAGAGAGAAAGGTTTCTTGTCCTGCAATATTAAAAAAAGCTTATTAAACTCTATGATCGAGTATTACAGTGAGGTTTCAAACTTTCAATGACAATGTTACTGTATACGAAGAATTGTATACCCTTTACTCGAAAAAATCAATGTGACATATTTTTTTTCTTTTGGAACCAAAAATAAATTAAAACATTGAAGAAAATTCGGACGTCGTAAGTTCTGAGGGCTTCGTAACGTCACAGAAGTTTAGTTGGACTGTATTTCCAACTGAGGAATTCATTGTAAAAGCTATCCGAAGATCAGCAATTAGAAGGTTGAAAGTTGCTCAGGTCACGGAAATACAGCCTTTAAAGCCCCTTTTTTTTTTTACAAAATCGCCAAATTAAAAAATGATAATTTGCTGATTCGATTACGGTAATTAAGACCGACCGGATCAGCATCGTCCCTTTGACGACAAACAACAATTGCTCTGTCAACGCCATCGATTCCACGAAATGCTCCCTCGATTTCTTCCACGTGCACTTTTTGTCCCCTAATTTTGACCATTCCATCTTTCCGACCGCAAAACAGGACCTGATCACCAACACAGCGACCGATGTCTCCAGTTCGGAAAAGAACCGTGTAACCTTGAAAATGTCAATAAGCTTCGGATTGAATGAATGAGCAGCTTCATAATATTTTAAAACTTATTTAAAGAATATTATATAGAATAGCTACACTGCATTCCGTATTTTCACAGATCAAATTCACAAATCGCCTCTTTTCTGAACCGAAATTGAAATTTACCTGCGCGCCTCGAAATATCCACATATAATGCATGAGAGTATGAAATACGCAAATTGCTAATGAACTTGAATTGACCAGGTTTAATAGCATCTGCGTAAATGATTGCGCAACTCTTCGACGATCGTCAAAAGGAATATTACGAATGCCCGTATGTGAAAAATTAGTTTCAATAACACACAAGAATATAGCGACGGGAATTCAGTAGTCTTCAAAATCATTGCAATGAAATATGCATCAATTTAAAATGAATGGATGCTGGCCTACTTATGTTCCACATTTTAAATTTGGAACTTGGCTGCTTTTCATCTCAAATATTATTCATTTTATATTTCAAAAAAACTTGGACTCAAATTTTTTTTGAATCCCTTAAAAACCGAAATCAAGTATTTTACTTCCGCCATCGCTCAATATAACTTTAAGCCAATGCCATTTTCGCATCATAATGAAAGTGTATTTCCGAAGTTTTAACAACTCATTCAAGCTTTTTTAATGGATCCTTCGAAGCTAAAAAAAAGTTCTTCTTCAAGATTCAAAGAACATACTTTCTTAATATACATCAGGATTTTTGAGAAACATATTTTTATTTTGATAAGCCGATGAAAAATAGGAAGGATTTCTAACCTGGTTCAGAAGAGAAGGGGTTATCAACGAACTGTTTCCCGCGTCCCATGAGGTACCCTTTGGCCACGTTGAAGCCTGCCACGCAAATTTCTCCTTCTCTTCCTTCGGGTACCAAATGCTGTCCGTCAACATCCACCAGGTATATTCGAGTGTTGTCCAAGGCGAACCCGAGAGGCACTTGTCCGACGTGCAATTTGCTTTGAAACACTTCGGAGGATTCGAATGTCTCGTACATCACGTCACCGGCAACTTCCGTAGTTCCGTAAAAATTGCATAATATTCGGCGACCCGCGGATCGGCCAACAGCGAGGGTTTGGAAGAAGTGTGTGCCCAGGGACGCGGGCAGCACCTCGCCGGAGCAAATCCACAAGGTGAGTTTTTGCAATGGAATGCCGTTGCAACTCGAAGCGCGAGCGACTTTCAGAATTCGGACCTAAGGCAAGTTTTTTTTATTAAATAATATACTGTACAGTATTCTGAGGAACTTCAGTCGAATTATAGGAGTATCATAATTATTAGTCTTCTGATTTTATACCTGCTTGAGAATCGCTCGCAGCAGGGAAGGAACCAGAACGATCCGACTAATCCCAGCTGCTTCTAACGAGGAAACGAAAGACTCCACGTTGCGAACCGTGGATCGTTTGAAAACCACGAGGCGTACGCCCTTGAGCAGAGGACCGAAAATCTCGGCGATCGCATCCACGAAAGTAATCTTCGTTTTGAAGCAACAGACTTCAGTTTTCAGAAAAGGGAATCGGTTCCATTGCCAGTTGAGGCGATTCATTATTGCGGAGTGCGACAGCAAGACGCCTTAAAAAACACATCATAGGATCATCATCGAAGTTTTGCAGCAACTCGCTCAGATGTGCCTATGTCATGATTCCTTCCTTTTAATCGAACATTTCCCCACAATTTTCAAGCTTTTCGTAGTTTAAACATCCTTTTTAGGGCAAGTTTTTGGGGATATTTTTTTCATTTACTGGACATTCAATCTGACTTTATACGGTGTAAGAAATTGAAACTCTTTATTTTGAGTCCTTACTTCAAGGTCGGACGATTGAAAATTTGCACCCCTGATTCTCTAAATAAGTCTTCGCACAAGACTGAAATTCGAGCATGCCTGAATTTATGTCAGAAATTTCAGGAGAGAAACGAAGTGTAAGAGGCGACAGAATTCGTAGAAATTTCCTCGGGAAACAAGTCTACGCTGCAGCAAAAAAAAATCAAAGTTTCCGAATAAGATTTCCAGCATAATAAGAGGTGGGTAATTTCTTCGGAAAAATGCTCATGCATCGAGATTTAAATAACATGGAACAGCGATTGGATGGTGTTCAGTACAGTCGTTTTTTTTTTTACTGCTTTCGCATGGGAAATAACCAGGTCCACTGACTTTTTTTTGTGTCGTAGTTGATTTAAATAATGTCGCATTATTTCCAAAGTAGCGTGTAATCTTACATGCTGACGCGCATATATACAGTATATGAGACTGTGATGTTATCTATACAGGTACAGTACTTGAATACTTCTTGAATAATTCTCATCTGATTTTTGCAGGGCATTTTCCCAAATACCTGCATCCAATACATATTTAAAATATAGTGTGTAAATAAAAGCTGTTGATACACACACAGCAGCACTTCGCGATGGGTAAGCATCGACGCCACTGGAACCAAGAAGGTTTCCTCCTTAAACAAAAGTTGTTTCTGACATCAGCACTTCCTATTTTTACCAATTGCCATATTATTGAATTCTCGTACTAATTATAGAATGCAATCATGATCTTTATTTTACATAAGTATGCATAATGCAACTGGGGAAATGTGAATTTTTTTTTCTAATTTGTTGTTCTCTTGATGACCTTTGTCGGTTTTTATTGGGAATCATCTATCGAGACTACTGTATTGCATTCCATCCTTCCAATATGAGGATACGTGTTTCAACAATCGATCGTAATGTGATTTCAGAGGTAATACGGGTATTTTTCGTTGTAAGCTCATAAGTTCATATATCCTACATAAAGTATTCTCAATTTGTGATCCTGGAGTAGCTTATTAATGTGGATCCAGGAAGAAAAAGAAGTACAATCCAAAAGTAAATAATGGATACCTTTGGGCAGCCCAGTGCTTCCAGAAGTGAACATGACAAAAGCCAGTCGATCCCCGTGCGGTGGATAAGACGGGTAATTCTTTTCCTCCTGGTTCTCTTCGGCAGCGAAGGCAAGGAGTCCTTCGGGATCCGTCAAGTCGATGGAATCCTGCGCCACGGACGCCTCAACCAGGGATTCGAATTGAACCACGGTGACGAACTCGTCCATTATTCGGGATTGCCACTCGCATTTGATGTCGACCACGACAATGGCGGGTCTGGCTGACCGAATCATGTGGCGAGCAACAGCAGCGGGGTAATCCCCGTCAATTGGCAAAACGGCGCCTCCAGCCTTTAGAACTGCCAGCATGACCGTGACCAGGCCGTGACTGGGTTCCAAACTCACGCCTCACATTGAAAATAGTAGTAATAAAATCAGTGTGAGTAAAAAAAAATGAAACTGAGAAATCGTCTCTCGTCTTTATTCTATAGATAAATTTGTTCAGTAAAATTATTTTCTAATTGTAAGGTAAAGATTGGACGCTTCTCAGGCATTTCTTATTTTGAATTTCAGTACAGTATTTAATTACCGTATCCTGTGTACCGTATTTACTCCAGTACCACCAGCACTTGAGTACATAGTACAAGACTCGCACCTTGATTTTTAGGCATAAAATTCGCCAAAAAGACTATCCTCGCAGAAGACCTGCACAACACTTTTTTTCGACTGAAAATCGAACTATTCGTTTAATACCTAATTATAAATTTTAATGACACAACCTTACATATAATTACTGTATTTTGAAGAACATACAGAATCGAATCAAGATTGGCGTTGAGCAAAATTTTCTATTCATTTTTTAACCAGAGACTATAGCTTCTCACTTACACCGATAAAGTTACATGATTTGCTTTCCTTCTTGAAAAGTTTCTAACCAGGTGTAACCTATACTTTTCTTACCCGAGTTTTTAGAAAAAAGTGCGCGCGCTGATACTCGGGTAAATGAGGTGTTCCTTTAAATTGCGATATTTTCAAACAGCGGAAAAATTCTTGAAAAAAAGTATGCCCTTGTCAACAAATTATGAAGTTCTTCCCATCAGAAAGCTTACGAAGTACACAAGTTAATATTCTTTAAAACAAATACTGTTCAAAAGTTTCTTTTTTATATAGAACAATTCTTCAAAAAGCCCAACCATGTCTCACTTAAAGGCATATAATGGCAAATATATTAATAATTATATTGATATTTTAATATTCTGCCAAAAAGCTCACTTTTTCATGAAAAGTCTATCGTTTTCCCTCTAAATTTAAAAAAATCCCTGCATAAATTTGAACACTCGTCGGAAAAAATGACACGCAAATCAAACTTTTTCAGAAATGAGCACGATGAGTCTAAATTTCCGAACTCTACTATGATCTCCTTCCCATTAATCCTAATAAGAATACAATATTAGAAAACGGGTTTCATGCGGTGCCGTCTTATTTGTGTTCCTAAAAGACATGTCCATAAGATTATTTCATAAAAGTATTCGCACCAACTATAAATTCGTTGGTTTCCTGCTGCTCCGTGCAGGATTTCCTGCGAAGTTTCTTGGATCTTTTTTCTCGAAGACGTTGAACTAGGCAAACAATCGCTCTCGCCAAACGGTTTGCGGAACGGTTTACTTCATCATACGTCACGGATGTGTTGGAGTGAATTAGTGCTACTTGACTGCCCAGTATGTCACCGTGGTTGTCCAGCAGTATTTCGAAGGTGTCGTGAATAGTTGCCATTTTACGAGCGATATGCAGAATTCACTGAAGTGCAGGCGCGTATATATCTTCCTCAAGTATACTGTACTGTATATAAATTGAAGACAATCTGCTGCAATTATCACATACTACGTAAACATGCAATATACAGCAGAACATACTGTATAAAGTTTAAAAATGCATTTCTCTGTTCATTCTTTACAGGACTGGCGATAAAAAAAAATTCCGCATTAGAAACGGATTTTTTGGACCGTTGATACCATTTTTCCTAATTTTCGGCACAAATGAAATTGAACTATGAATCATGAAAAAATCTGAAGTTAGGATCAATGGAATGACTCAATTTCAGCCGTCACTCAACTTTCAGCAATACCATCGCTCTTATACCGTCAGTCAGACCAAGATAGCACCCACCACTCATACAAAACCACAGGATCATCAATTGTTAGCATGAGGCGCATGCCCGTGTACATATTTACTTAAATATACAATACATTCGTTCCTATAGTTATTTATGTACCGCACAAAAAATTGTGGGGAAAAGGTCTTTGCTTTGTACGCAAGCAAATAATTTAGAGAAGGTGATCCACAAACATGCTCCTGTGCAAATGATTTTTTCATCACTACATAAGAATAGATTCACAGAAAGATTTACTTACAGTAATTACATACAACAGGAACCTGGCATTTTCTTCATTTAAAATGGAATATTTAACCTAACTCATATGCATATCAATTTCAATCGAAAGAAAAGTGGACTAGGGAACTTGAATTTATTGGCAGCTTGAATTCATTAATAGCTATGCAATGTGATTGGCAATAGCATTGGCATTTAACTTCAGCAGATGGACTTCTGACACGCTTTCATAAGTACTGTACTGTATAAGTAGAGAAGAGTTTCTTGCGCATTGTAATGCAAGCAAAATTCGTTGGCAACCTTTTTTTGATTTTATAAAAAATTCCGCCATTTATTGCCTCCGCGTGATTTTTCGCTGGTAAAACTATTGCGCGTATAAAAGCAGGGAACAATACTTTTAAATGCAAAATTTAAATAAATTTTTGTTCGGAAGAAAGTAAGCGTAAACTGCGCACTTCTGCCGACGGTGTGCATCGTTATCAGAAGTAAACCCAACAGTCAAAAATTTTAAGCGAAGCTGAATATATGAATCGATTTTGAAAAGATTTTCGCACATCCTACAAAGGTAGAAAATCGTAATGAGTAGGATTAAACACTGCAGGACGAAAAAAAAGGACCTTGTCTTCAGTGCACATCGTAAGCATCTTCAATGGACTGAATTAATCGTCACCCTGCATCCACAACTTTTACGAGGAACACGATCCAATACCAGCTCCCCTCGTATGGCAACCGTCATGCGGGCATATTTCAACGGAGTAGGAGCCGTGTTCTGCACCGAGGCGTTTCGAAGTACAGTACAGCTCCCACGCGTTTTACATCATAAATTAAGAGAAGTAAAAAGAAATCAATTCAGCACTGAAAGATGTTGGCTGTTGTTGCTATAAGCGCAGCGTGAGTGAGACGAAAGCATTTTCACCACAAGCTTCTGACGTGAAGTGGGAAAGGTCGAAAGGATGCTCGAATTCATTTCGGTAAAAGAGCTGATGTATGAACTTGGACCATTTTACCAAACATATTGGCAAGAATTTCTGTTCTACAGTCAAGAAATTATACGAACTCAAGCAAGGAAATGAAAAATACTGAAGATCTAATCCCAATACACTGCGATTGAAAAGTCAATTAACAGTGAAAATTTGAGTCTCGTTGAAGGCTCTTCACGAATTAAAATTTTAGCCAAATTTTTTTATTGAAACAAATATAATTTTACTTTAGTACTCGTAAGATGAAAGTAGAACTAGGATACTTATAAACGAGTTAATCATTAACTTTTAATATACTTTTTTTATACGGTTTTGGAGATTTTTTCTTCCGGCACATGATGAAAAAAGTGTTCAGAGCAGGTGCATGCTGCTTTACGCTGTCTTGAAATATATTCTACTACGGAATAGTGACGAACATCTATTCGATATGAAAAATTTAGATTCAACGTTTCTTCGAAGTTTCATTCAGAATGAAAACTAAGAAACGTACAATAGAAAAAAACGCAGGCATAAGTTTTAAATGGCAGTTTTAATTACTCAACCACAGAAATAGCCCGCTTGCAATTGCAAAAAATATCCACAACTCCTCTCCGGTTTTACAAAAATGAACAAAAATTAGAAGCAACTCGACGAGAGGCATATTCAAAATGCATACATGCATTGCTGTAGGACACAACCGTGTTTGAAAGGACTAGACGTTGTCATATACCTGACGTCGAGACGCTTCACGATTTCCAGATTGTGTCCCCAGTTTATCAAACGAAAACGAGCATCAAAGCATCTGAACATAAATCAATGAAGCCTCGAATCAACTTCCATACTGATTTTGTGTATGAGATTGTTGTTGATGTTGTCGGTAAACTGGGCTGGTGTAGTATCCCGGGTGAGACACGTTTTGTTGCTCATCATTGGAAAACATTTGCTTTGTCGAGGTCGAGTAAGATTGGACTGTTGGTTGTGGAACAGCTCTCGGTTGTTCATAAGTCTTCCTGGTTTGGGTCGTCGGCTGGGAAGCAGTACTGAAACCAGAAAAAGGTCTGCGAAAACCAAGTTCAGAAAATGAGAACGCTCTGGGTCTAAGAAAGTATGAAGTTGAAAACTCACAGGTTTCCTTGGCTGGAAGAGCCCGCAATTCTGGCTTCACTACTGGTGGGGTGATACCGCGATAGCGTTGACGCATCCTGATACGCCTGCATCACACCTTAAAAGCACATAAAGAAAAAAATGCAATAATAGACTTAAATATCCTTGAAGACAAATTTGACCTCCAACCTCCTCAGTTTTTTTTTTTTACTTTTCCGGGTTCCAGGTTAGATTCTAAATAAGCCATCCATTATGAAAAAAGTTTTAATTTCGTCTTGAAATTGATCAGACCTTGTTAATACCTTACAATAAAGTAAAGTTAGAGATGACTCGCGAAACGAAGAAATGAGTTGTAGGGTTAGAGGAAGAAAACTTTTGCTATAGTAAATTCTGTTAAGGTATTCGCATACCTTTCTCAGTAGTACACTATCATTCAACACAGTCCCTGACGTTAAGTAACTTGAACAACAGGTAAAACGAAAAAGTAAGACAGCGCGGAAAGTTTCCATTTTTTTAACGGCGGTGTTGGTTGAACGTTAAGACAACAAAACAGAAGTCATGCTATTGAAAATAATCGAAGATAATTCATCAGAATTTTTCCATAAAGAACTCATGCGCCAAAAAAACGTGTGATTTCCTTCGTCCACGAAGTATTATTTACCTTCTGATCCCGCGGACGCCTTCGTGTAATAAGCTGCGAGTTGCCCAGCGGCTGAAGACGACCTCGATGGAGGCGCCGGAAATGAGCCACTGCGCTGCGCTGAGGTGATCTGTTTGCTTTGCGTCAATGAATGGGATCCCTGAGAAGGTGCTCGTTGATGACGGTAATCTCGCATGGTAGCTGCTGCGGCATTTTGTGCCGCGCTACTCGTCGTCTTATAACTCGTCACAGGAGCTGTTGAGGACAGATAATTTCCAGACGTCGAAGACGATCGCTGGGCAGCATTGGAGTAATTCAACGATGACGAGGATGAGCTTCGTTGAGTAGGACTGCTTGTAGAACCAATGTAACTTCCCGAGGATGACGATGAACTTATCCTCATCGTCGGGCTACCCGACATCGGTGAACTCGCGTAATTAGCCGAGGTCGCCGAGCTTTTCTGACTGGTCGGACTGATATTATAGCCAGAGAGATTTGAAGGAACGCGAGAGCCAAGACCTTCTTGGAAATACGTAGGAGTTGTTGAGGTAGGTTGCGAACTTGTCGAAGACTGGCTTTGGTATCTCTGGGAAGAATGAGCAGAATACCCACTCGACACAGAAGTCGAATACGATTTGTGCGCTTGGGTGGAATTCGGAATTGCGGAAGATCTGCTGGGAGCATTTGACGCTTGTTTTTCAGGACTCAACTGCTTGATAATTTCTTGTTGTATCAAGTTTCCATAATCCAAGTTATGGCTCGATGGCTGCGTCTTCATGATTGCGGCAGCCTGCATTTTCTTTGATTGATAAGTCGCTTGAGAATCAGGTGAAGACAAATCAATGATGGGCTGTGACTTCGAAGTAGAACCTGTTGAGAAAGTAAAGCTGAAATATAGTAAATATCTCAAGAGACGAAAAAAAAAACCAACTTGAAACAATCATCGGTCGCGATTGACTCGAATAATCTACGGCCCCGTCAGCCAAGTCCGCTTTCATGTTCTGCGATAGATCTCCGAATCCAGTCGACAGGTCCGAAGCAAAACTCAACTCAGACCCTAAACTGAGTATCGGCAAGGACATTTTCGCTTCATCCAGGGGACTTTGTTTAGGAAGAGGAGTTGATCGAGGCTTCGCAGACGATGCGCTGGACACAGTAAGTCCAGCAGGCAACGATGGAATGGAACGGGATTCAGGACGTGACGATGGCTTCAACAAAGGTATTGTAAGGTCGTAACCCTCAACAGGCTTTGACGCTGATGAACGAAAAAACAAAACCAACATCGAAACTCAATACAACTTTTTCGTGACAATTTCAATCAAGCATATAAAAAAGGGGTGAGGATTACTCGACATTCCAATTTTGAAAGTGACTTTCCTCTTATTTCTAAAATAATCGTCAACAAAGCTCAATAACGTAGAGTAACCGTATTTTCCATCACAAATCATTAAAAACAAATAATTCACTCACGATTCCTTTCCATCGCTGTCGAAGACTGGGGCCTTTCGATTTGCGTCAAAGTCAGGGTGGTCGACTTCGGTATACTGACGACACTACGACCTTTGGAACCTTCAGAATTTGAATCACGGGAGGATCCAGACAACGAGCTCGACACTGGCATTGAGCTTTCAAGGACTGGCCTTTTATGAGGTTTATAAACCTCAGGACTCGTCGTCACATTAGAAATTTTAGGAATCTGCGTTACTTCCAACCCTAACGGAGCCTTCGCGCCCAACATGGATCCGGCTGACGTTGAAGAGCTCGCGTTGGGAGTCGAGACCCGCATAGATACAGAAGATTTGGGAGACGAATGTTGCTTGACGGAAGCCTGACTTCTGGACGCCGCAATAGCGGAACTCGGAGAAACCAAGGAGTTACTTTTACTCCCCATTCCTCCCATTGAATACAATTTAATGTCGGGCGTGCTAGGTCGGAATTCTCCTCGCGGAGAAATCCTTTTCACGTCATCTTCGCTTTTCTCGTTTGAAGGAGATGGCTGTGTAAGGTTCACTCGAGGGAGAACGATTGTATCATGATCCTGCTTCATTACGCTTTGGATTTTCGGCGGAGACACGGTCACTGTCAGCGATGGAGAAGACGACGGAATAGCCGACGGCGGGGTTTGATTTCTAACAGGGGGAATCATGGTAGGATCTGTTTTCCGTCGTTTTTCAGGAGGACGACGCTCATCGGAAGAACTGCCGAGATAGATCAGGAAAACAAAAATTAGCAGAAAAGGGTCAACGTGAATTAACGTTGCTTGGTTTCGTACGAGATATCAAACCAAACATTACATGAATGCACAATGCTGAAACATGGGGAGAAAATCAAGGATACATCCAATTTTTTTAAATTGTGATCCACAAATGAACGCAGGACTATTTTACCTCTGACGTTTCGTGCTCGGCTGTTTAGCAGGTGCACCAAATCCAGGCAACATCGCCGACAGTCCAGCAGGATTCATCCCAAACCCCATCATAGCCCTCAATGTTTCTTCATTCAAAAGACTCGCAGCATTGTTCCCATAGTTGCCCGCATTCATGAAAACCTTCATGGCGTTCATAACCATTTCTGATGGACCGATTCCAGAGGGCATGCTAGTCGGGGTGACAGAAGGTTCTGCCACTGGAGAAGTTTTAACAGGGTTCAACACTGAGACAACTGGGGTAGGCGGGCCAGAGGCAGCTGGGCTACTGGAATTCCGATGTTGGACCCCGCTAGATACTGGGGACATCGATGGGGCAGGAATGGACAGCTGCGGGCCACTTTTTCGCATAAGCGGCAGATTACCCCTCCGAGTTTTGTTCCTGTACAAAATCGAATCAATCATAACATTTTGAGCAGTTCAAGAGTTAATAGTGACATTGGGAACCATTAGCCATCACATGAGTAGAGCAAAAGGACCATATTCATCTGATATTAAAATCAACTTTTTCACGTTGATCCCACTAAGCTACGAAGGGTTCTTCCCTTTACGTGAAATGATTTGTAAACACTTAACGAAGCGAAAGGGAAATACTTAAGCATTATTTTCCACGATTCAAACTCACGTAAGATGCGAGTGGACGTTCTTGGATTCCCTATACAGCTCTCGAGCGTTCATCCAATTCTTGGGCCAAATAATTTTTACGCGCTGCTCGAAAAAGTCTTTCAGGTAATTTTCGGGATCCAGCCCTGGACTTTGGTCTTCTTCAAACATCTTGACTTTGATGCGGACAACATCAAGAAAAGTTTCCCTAAAAAATCGATGGATGTTCGTTGTAAATATCACCCATGAATGAATATTTCCAACAACGAACCGAACGTCTTCGTTCCAAATGAATTTACGCCGGGGCATACGAGTCTTGGGTTTGTCTCCCTTCTCTTCCTCACTTTCATAGTCACTATTCTGCTCTTCAGTTCTTCCTTCAGCTGTTGCCTTACATTTGTTCTGATGACGTTTCTCGAGTTCAGGCATCGTTGCATCAACCGCCTTCTTCAGCCTTGAAGTAGGAATACAACGACGTCAAAAATTGAGACTGGATTAACACAAGATAAAAAAAACTTACTGAGACAGATATGGCAGCAGTCGACGATCCTCCTCTTCTTTTACCAGATCTCTTGACTTACGGCGCATATCGTCAGCCTTGACTTCAAATGTCGATCCCAGGTAGGTGAAGACCTGCGTGCGGTGTTCCACGTCCAGACCCCGACATGCTTTTTCCAACCTAAGGAGTTACATTTAAAAATATTTTAAAACTCATACACGCGAGAGGTCAATCTGTGTTACCCACTTCATCAAATTCGTTTTCATGCTTTCTGGAAACATTTTTCCTCCCATGGAGAATTCCTCCTCTCCTTCGCTGTCATCGGACGATCGTTCCTTTTTCGCTTTGCGATCCCGCACACATTCCTCATGCTCATTCTTCAAGCATCCTACCAGGTAACCAATTTCGTCCGGCAATGTAGGAGGTAATTCAATTTTAACTACGGGTTTCGCAATTTCCAATGGCAACTTGTCGGGGAGTTTGTGCTTGCCGGCGCTTGTTTTTGAAACCGGCGACAAAATTTCTTTCTCCTCAGATGGTCCTGACGACGCCTTACGAACTACACAATGAAACGTTCCCTTCAAGTTCGAAGTTTTCTCCAATTTTATGGTTTGGAAAGGATAAATCCAACAGATGTCGAAAAAATATTCAACTTTTAAAAGCAAGCAAGCTCAATTCGAAAATGAAGAACGACAATTTATTGCTATACAAATCACAACGCATGACGGAAACTCGAACACGAAGATGTTTCCAGTAATTTTATTCGGAGAACAGGACAGATCACGATCATTGGTAAAATCATACACATGGAAATGGAATACCGTTACCTTTCGCATTGAGATCCTTCTTCACTTTCAATTTTAACGCATCGGCCACGCTGTTCTTGATCCCATCCTCACGACCTTTCACTTTTGGGGTGTTGATCTCATTATTTTGAGCTTTGTTGATCACAGTTTCGATGGTATCAGACACCGACGAGCCTGGTCATACATTCGATTAGGAACGTGGTCATCCACATACTATTGTAACTAAGGGAAAACTCACTGCTATCATCTGTAGTTTTCGGAAGCTTTTTCTCAGGGTGTTTTTTGTCTTTCTTTGATTTCTTTTTCGGAGATTTATGTTTATCTTTCCTATGCTTTCCACTTTTTTTTACTGATGAAGCGTCTGTAGTATCAGAACATTCCGTGTTCTTGCGCTCCTTCGGCCTGTCACCGTCTTCAGAATCCGAAGAAACCAATGCAGTTTCTCCCCCTTTTCGCGAGAATCTGAAAAGATCATCGTTTTTCCTAGTCTCAAGACGACCTTTATTGATATAGAATCCTCCTAGCGCAGGTGACACGTCTTCCGGCATTGCTTCGTCCAACTACGAATGCAAACAGGAAAATGAGATCAACTTTTTCAGTTCCGATTATTAAAAGTACATCCTTAGTTTCAGGGCCACGAATGAATTGCTTAGCCTCAACTGTTTCCAACATGAAAATGACCCCGGAACATCGCGAGACTCTATACGGAGCATTACAGGGGGTTTTGATAGCCATCATTCTAACCCATAAATTAAAAGTGCACTTACAGCCTCCGTATTATCAATAAAGGAATCCGATTCATCATATCCGTCAGCGAGCTCTTCATAATCATCAACACGTGGCCTTCGTTTGCTCGTTTGACCCTGATCATTGAAACAGAAGAAAAGATCATGTGGAACACAAGCTGGCGCAAATTATAACATACATATTTCTCCTCGAATTTCCTCGCTATTTCAACCAGCTTATCGTTCTCAGCGTCTTCTTCTCTAGAAAAAGGATCCTCATCGCTGGAAGCATCTACCACGCCTTTCTTCTCTCGAAGTTCAAGTTTTTTCTACAATGCATCAATAAATTAAAAAACATGTCGGTAATGAAGAATGCTGCACAACGCCTACCAACTGTCTTCCAAGAAGTTCTTTGTAGTTTATGCAAGGAAAATAATCGTCGGTCGTTTCACCCAATTTGATGGTTAACCGAACAGCTCGAGGAACGGGTTTGGGCTCCTGTTTTTTGCTCTCCAAAGGGCCCGAGGACATAAGCTGGACCCGTTTTGCAAGCGACATGTTTGGATAACTGGCTCAATAGTCGAGACATAAAGCACTCACACACTGAAACTGATCCTGGAATCGGTCATTAACGCTCGATTAACACGCCAAAGAGATAAGAACGCAACAAAATGACGAACACGAGTTTGTAGACACGCATCAATGATTCCAAAAAATGTTTCCATGCGCATTAAAACACCAGAAAATGCCCATCGAGCATCAAAAATTATTCAATCCATCGCGACGTTGTCGATTTACAAGATGATCTATGCAGCGAGAGATGAAGTCACAGCCGCAAGTTCACCGTGAAGGTTCCTCAAGAGCTTCAAACACATTCTCGACAAATATTCTAACAAGATAACACTTTGGGTTAACATGGATTCAAGAAAATTCACTTCCAAATAAGAATAAAATGTTATCAATCGGTGCCCAATCGATGTCGCCTTTGGCGGACTCCGCATTGACCTTCTTTTTCGGTGCTTCCAATCCGTCTTCCGCGTCGGTTTCTATCTCACGTTCATGTGAATGGGATGGTGTTGACGTTTCATTGACGGATGCCGTAGACTCATCTTCGCACTGATCAGGCCCTTCAGAATCTTTGCGTTTACCTAATTCCCTCTTCGATTGCAAATCCCATCTAATTCGACGTTTTTCTTCCGCTTCCCCTCGCTGACATAGCCGAGCAAGGTCTTCCTCACGAGCAATTTCATGAGCCATCATGGAGGTGACATCCGTCCTCCAACAAGGTCCTTGGCTTCTTCGAGTTCGAGCAAGATCAGGGCGCACCGGAGGTTTATCGATGTACCATTCAATGGGTGCTTCCATATCAGCTTTACCAGGTGACAGTTTAGAGTCGTGAATATCATCAGGTGAAAGGTTCCAGTTCATAAGGAAATCCGAATGTACTTTGGCATACTTCGAAAGAGAGTGTGCTTGCCTTTCGAAAGGTTCTTCAGCAATCGCTTCAAGCGACGAAACAGAAAAGTCAGTGAAAATTTATTTACACGAGACTTTTGAACGTTGAACTCACTCGTTACAGAGGAAGTTGTCGGGATAGTTCGTTCCTTATTTGCGTTCCGAGATGCACATGGGACGATTACCTTAGCTGGAAGCTTACTGCTCGTAGGCTGAGAAAGGACTGGAGCGCGGTCACAAGATCGTTTCGGCGTTGCACGAGGAGCACTGCGATTATCGAGACTAATGGCTGGAAAAACAAGACCTGAGTGAAGGGTGATCTAGAGTATAAAGACTGTTCCTTACATTTCGCCGTCGAAGATACAGAAGGTGCAGAAACCGCTTCTGACGAACATCCAGAGGGAGACTTCGGCTTGACGGATAGACGACGATTTTTGCGTTCGAGTTGCTGTTCCAGCTGCACATGGAAAATTTTAAGCATTTTGTAAACCGAAGTAACAACTCGTGTCCTTACTTTCTGGATTTTGCTCTGAAGCATTGCATTTTTTTGATGGCAACATTGCACCACATTCTGATATTGAGTTAAGATTTTCTCCAAGTTCACTATATACAAATTCTGCCATGTCAGTCGTGCTTCCAGGTCCTCCTTGGAATTTTCGTCAACTTTAAAATCTTCATAAAGCTCGTCAGCTTTACCATTGGTGGCAAGAGGAGATTCTTCTCGCGAGATTCGCGTTCCACCGGAACGTGAATATTGATGATCGGAGATATGTATCTCTCCGCCCACGCGCTTGTTAGTATCATTTCTATTTCCTCTCAAGCTCGTAACTTCGTGGAGACTGCAACCACCCCCTTTCATGGTGCAACTTCAAAAAGCCTGAAGAAACGCACAGAAAGGAAGACATGAGGAACTTTCACCATCCTGTCAGTCAAATGGCTGGTTGCGAACACACTTGAAATTCACAGCGCCGAGTGTAGGCTCTACATACCATGCACTGCATCGTCATTCAAGAACATAACCATTTCGCGGCAAATATGTAACGAGCATTTTTGTACTTTAATCGGCATGGCTTCCACCACAGTAATAGTGATCTCGTCCAGCGAGAAAAATAGGTTCCTCTTGTCACCACACATGGTACATACAGTACTTTAACACTGCACGAACGAGGAACTTCGTTGTCGATTCGAATGTCTCGGCCCGATTGAGCTAAAAACGCCCGAGATCTGGAACCTCAGGAATGCCCTGGGGCCAGCATCCGGATGCATGCCTCATCCAGGAGACCGCGTTAGAATCGTTGAACGTCAAAAGTTTACTTCCTACCGTTCACTAGATGTAGCTATGTGTTAGTGGTGGCTTTCTCACTTTCCGGAGAACAGTGCTATAGGTGCCCCTACAGCACAGACGATACAGACGAGATAAATGCTACATTGGCAAACTACCAGCGAATCACGCATATTACGAGTATCAAGCCATAAATAACTCTTCGTTTAGACATTGTAAACCAATTACAGTACTGTACATATCAGCTATACAGAACTCACGCTTTCTTGAGCGACTGCGTTTTCTCGAATTTTGGGAATTGGGAAGAATCGATCAGACCTAGTAGGACATCCATCGTATGATCTTCATTGTCTCATGTAGTCATGCTGAGTTGTTCGGAAATTCTCGGGATCAATATGAACACATTGTGTGAAGAACGAACTGAAGATGTTGCATATACTGTAGTTCTGTAGTATATATCAGAGCGATTTGAAGGAAATTATGGCTAATTTTTGACCATGACGATGACGTACATATCATCTGATTCCAAATTTGCAGATGTTGATGGGAAACATTTCTTGATGGATTTATTAATCGTATATACTGTATACGTATATAATTTACTGAATTATTGGTGGCCAGCAGTTTCCCCCTGCTGGTTACGCAGTATCGATTATACAATCAAAACAATTGTATTGCAATAAAAAACTTGGTTGATCATATTCAATGAAGCGTATCGTCGTTTTACCTAATATTGATTTGCACAATATCAGTTGGGAATTGTTCCTTCAAATTTTTGGGATGCATATTTCTCCAGTTTCCGGAACGCCGAATTAAAAATTATTGCCATCTTATTGTTCTGCATACAGTAATTATTTCCTGACATTTATGGACGTCAGTATACCCAGTAACTGTACAATATACAGTACAATACTTTATTGGAGAATGAGGAAGTAGAGCATCGGCTCACGGATAGATGGAGGCAGAGAGTAAACATGGCGGCGTACTGTTCCGTAGGAGAGAAGTTTGCAGCGAGCTGGGATACTCATTCCTGGAATGTTTATATGAAACTGAGTTACAATTTGAGTAACAATTTCACCGTGGCAAAGCATGAGATGATTAATTTCCTGGTCACGTATTTTGCTTTACTTAGTGAAGGAGTTTTTCTACCTGATGGGATGAGTGGGACTTTTTTAACTTCAGGAAGTGCACCTTTTGGAGAAGCCGTTCAGTGCTGTACAGTAGCATGACTAGGATAATTTGCTGTCAGTAACTGAGATCGAAGCTGAATCAGTGTTATTCCATCTTCAATTCGGCTCTCAAATCCCCAGAGAATTTTGGTGCGAAGAAACTTGTGATTCATTTCGCGGTGATGTGAAATGTGAACGAAAAGAAGCCGTGCTCACTCGTCATGGACCTGCTTGTGAAACTAAAGCATTTTCTTCGACTAAATATGGGTGAGGAATTTTGGAGATATTCAATACATATTGCGCGCAAATACTAAATTACAGTGCTATTAAATGATTTTTCTGAACGAGCCCGCTGCGGGGATTTTATCGTACATTTTGATAACCACATAGGTACCCGTATTAATTTCAAATCCGATGCATGAATCGAATCACTCTTTCTTTCGTGCAGCAAGATGGTAAAAAGAAGACAGGCCAATATTGAACAATTCTTGCCTGCAGACATCTTTGTCTCATCTCTGAAGTAAATGCATGCTGTTGAATTGCATAATTTTGAAGAATATTTTCATTCTACGGACTCCGAAAAAGCGTAAAAAATTTTCTTCATCAGGAAATTGCTTTCCAACAGCTTTTACGCTATGAAGCAATCTTCAAAACATATTCTGTATTTACTTACATAGGGAATATTGAAACTGTCGTTGATGCTTGAGGATACATCAAGGTTCCTTCCAATGAAATCTACTTTGAGAGCGTTCCGATGTACGGTACGGTATTTGCCCCGCGAATTTTCGTCGCCGCAGACGAACGAGACGGTAAACTACTTCGCTACCTGAAGATTTTCGGAATCCGACGTTGTGAGGAAAAATGTGAGTGCAGTACATACTGTAGATGAAAATTTTCGGGGTGGCCGGGTGGGGCTTCGAGAATTAGCGAAAGTATGCAGCTCTGTGTTTCGGTCGAGGATTATAGCGTTTATTCGATCAAGTGCCGCGCTGCGATTCAAGAAATTCTTCAACATTATCGCGGGAAATTTTTTCTAGTCAATTTCTGTGATACTCCATCTAAAGTATGATCGCTTGTTCAGTTGTTCTAGTCTTGAAAAAAAAAAAAACTGTTGCCTGTACTATGGAAAATGGTGCACGTGAAGTTGCAGAATGTTATTCCGAATGACCCGCCGAGATAACCTGAGGAATATGTAGAAGTCGTGAATGCGTACTCTAAATGCGTTGGACATATTTTCACCCACTGGTGTGGTTGCTCCTGCATGTTTCAGTAGTCACAAGCTCACTGGTCACGTCTAGTATACTTCAGAAGCGAAAACGTGGTTTGAATTCGGAACGTTGAACTGGGATCTGAAGAATGTAAAACTATCAAACACTAGTTGCCAATTTCCTTGATCAATGAAATATTACTTCAGATTATATTTTTTTCTTACATGATGCATCCCAGTTTTCAAACAATAATTTTTATGCAAAGAGAAACATTCATGGCGAGAACTGGCAACGAAGTATGTAGTCGGTTGTTTAAAGAGAGAACTGACGGAATAAAGTCGGGGAATGGATTTTGAACGAATCCGCGAACATTTTTGCCAGATGATATGAAAGTGAAGCATTTACAGAGAATGTGAAAAAACCGTTGATAGTCTCATTTTTGTGGAATTCCGTGCGTGAATACAGGCCGCATCCTCATGTTGGACACTCCTTTTTGAATAAAGCAAATTAACCATTTATACAAGCCGCCACACATTTCATATCTTGGAAAAAAATTCTGCTTATTCCTAAACAAAAAGAGGCCTTAAATGGCTTAAATGTACTGTAATCGGAAATTTTTACCAGCAGGTCTTGATGCTTAGGAAAATATTTTTTTTTGAATTACAATCACAAGGTTGCTAATGAGTACCTAAAGTTTTTCATGTTTGAGTGATAAAATAGTTGTAACCCTTTCGCATATTTTTAATACGCGCGCATTCGAGAAAGCAGTGGAATTTTGCCAGAATCTTCAAGTCAGTGTGGACTTTACAGTACTCCATTTAGTATAGAATTTCGACGATAAGCGTAGTTTTTGTGTTTTTTTCCGTTTATTTATTTGAGAATGTATGCTGGACGCATAACGAGTGTTTGAGTAAACACGGTAAATTTTGCATAGAAAAAGTACCGGGGATCCGTCATAGCGTCGAAATTCAGCTGTCCCGCATTATAATCTCACCCGACAGAAAAGATCGAATTCCCAAGGCAGCATGAACATGATATACCATAAAATTCGCGTTTGCTTAGAATTAATCAGCTAGTAATCGTTGGCGCGATTGAAAAACCGCGGCAGCGATTCAAAGCTCGAGCAGCTTTCTGCTAAAATTGCCTTATTTAACCAGAAGTAGGCGCCGCATCCTCTTACTGTTAATTTTCGAGTCTTCAACTCAAGCAGCAGTACTCCTCATCTTGGGGAATGCCAGGAATTCCAGGCGGTGGTGGGCCGCTCCTTGAATAAATGCCTGCGGACACTGCGCGCGTGTTGCTGATATCGCTTGTACATATAATAAGGTCGCGCCAACGCTGCGCCGGGCAACTCCGTTGCGCGCTTTATGTTCCCGCTGCTGCGAGGCGCGGGGCTCCAGTATGCGCTCATGTGCCCGCGGCGCAAGTGGGGGAGAGGTACCCTGGGCCAGTCGTCGGTCCGTGGGTAGTCGTATAGCCTGCAAGAGCTGCGTTGAAAGATAGGAGAACGTGATGTTTTCTGTGTGCGTGTGTATTTTTAAAATCGAAAGTAAATCTTGTTGTTGCGATTTATTGTGTGTGTCCAGTAAATTTCCGCGACGTTATTTTCGCCCGAGACCCCGTTTGAAGCTTCTCTCTTAGCGGTAAACGAGGGTGACTCGGATCCTCTCAACTGCTGCCTGTGGTGTGAGCGGAAGCTTTCCGAGCCTCCTCGCCGTTTTTTTTTTGCATGCTGTAGTTGTGTGTCACGTGTCTCCACAAAAAAGTACTTTATTAACCGTATTTTTGTGCACGAGGCTGCACTTCCAAATAAATGCAGTCCTAAAAGTATATGCAAGCCTAGGCCGCACGTCAGCCTCACACACGCAGGATATTCAGGATAATGGGATATTCGTAGGAGTGAAAAAAACCGACGCTTTTTGTCCACGCGGAGCATGTGAAGCTCTCTCTTCGTGCACGTTTAATACTTTTTTGCGGATAATGTGTGTCAGCCAGTTTTGGAAATAAACCGAAGTAAAACATGCGTGTAATGTGTGCTATTACTGCAGTTTGCTGGATGTACAGCCAGCTATTCGTGTCACATCGAAGACCTAGTCATTAAGCAATATATATTGCTATTTCCGGAATCCACCTGGAAAAACTGTGCACCGTACTGGGGAAAATGAGCGCCGATCATTTCCCCGTAAGATATTTATGTGAAAATACACCTTATCCACTCGGAGCAAGAATAGATACAAAATATTATTCTTCTTTCTGATTCTCTCATTAAATTTTTTTCACGGTTCTGCCTCGAATATTATGGTACCTGGCAATACTGTACTGTACTTCTCAATTCCAAAATATTCCAATAGTACTTTACAGTATTCCTATCGCAAATTGGTAGTTTCTTTCCATCTAAATGTAAACTCCCATTGAGCCGAAGCCTATTTTACAAGAAATATTTTTCTAGACAGGAATTCTTTACGGGGAAAATTGAGTATTCAATGTGTAAGATACTTAGCTTACCGTTTGGTTTGAGCAAGAAGTATGGAATGGTTAAGTTGACAACCCCCGTGAAAATACAGTACAACATAATGTTTCTTTTTCATAATATAGCTGTAATTTTGAAGATACCTGTGCATGTAGTCCCTTTGGATTACCCGCGTCGGTTTTCCTGTTGGGCGCTTTTCTATGGTTGTACTGTACATTTTGAAACTCTCTCTAAATGCGCATGTCTAGTGCATCAAAGTGCAAAACAAACATCGTGCTGAGACTTGGGCGGGGACGGTGTATTCATTTGGTATTTCACGGGATAAAGAAATTCAGGCTTCGATTATGGCATTAATTCAATTGTGAATATATCATAGCTTATGTTGACTAGTTGTGCTGCTATTCTTGCGTAAAAGTTGCGCTGAGACGCGTTTAGACTTTCAAGACTCGCTTGTGACATGCGATCCGGGACAATTTCAGAATTAACACAGGGCACTTTTTAGGTTTATTTCTCTGTTCCGAACTAGATAAACTTGGGAAAAGCTAAGTTAATTCTCTTGTAATCCCCTTTTCTCAAATCCTTTTGAAGCAGTTTTGTTTGTGCTGGCCACATTTTCCGTGTACTGTACTGTACTCTAAATCCTACCGCGTCGAAGAGGTTTTCGTCATAATCATGCTTTCATCCGCTCGCTTCAGTTGAAATCATATTGATGAGAAATCTATATTTCCCGCCGTCTGAGTGAGCTCGGGGAAAGATACATTTCAATGTAAAATACTCCGATGATTGCGACGCGAGAGTGATCGTGATTCGACCAACATTAGTGCGAAAGCAACGCGAGTTCGTGAGTTTTCGTGTCGAGCATTCGTTGGCATCAGTTCTCATGGGGTTTTCAGACTCCACTGTACATCATTCAGGTGAGTTTTGAGAGGTTTCAAGGGGTTATCATATCGTAAGATTTTCTGGTGATCAAAATGATCAAGTTTTTAAGTAATAAATGTGAAGATTGTCAGATTTCCTCACGCTTTCGTCCGTTTATAATACCTTATTCGTTATGAGAATATTTTACGCTAACTTCAGGCGATGAAATTATTTCAAATGATTGTCGAGATTATTTCCGGTCTTCCACATTTCGAAATATTCTTGCCCCCCTGCTTTTGGCACTTTTTATGGTGAACAAAAAAGCCGGCTTCGAAGACAGTTACCACCTCATGTTCATCCTAGAAAATAAAAACACTACGATCTTTTACAATTTCTTGCATAGCCTCCACGTGAAATTTCATTAAGATTAACCCAAAAGATGTTCACGGAATAGTTCTGCATTCAAATTATCTATGATGGCAATTGGCAAGTTTTATTGAAGATTCAAAAGTGGTAATACCACGGCTATGCAAAAAAAAAAAAAAATGGAGTGCCGAAGTCGGTATTTGTTATATGCTTCATCTTGAGACTTTTGTTCAAACCTGTAGAGAATCCTGCAAATAAAGTTTTGGAGATGAGGTTGAAAATTTATCAGGCAAATTTTACACTGTGTGCGGAAATACTGTATCCTCTTTTCCAAGTCCATTTTTTTTATAAGCTCCGTGTATGCTTCCATGTTGATTGAGCGTTGGTATAATTTTTTTTCGTACCGACTACTAAAAAAAGTTTCAACAATTTTAGAATGGAACAGATGCGTTTTACTTTCTTTTCACAAAACTCCAGAAGATTTGGTAGTTTCGAAATTATGGGAGACATGCGTTCTCCCCCTGGGAGATCGCAGGAAGTGCCGTCCTCGACCGATTTTGACTTATTTTTCCTTGGGCGAGTCTCGCATTGAAGAGCTGAAGCCCCGCGCCCATCATTGGCTGCGACGCAGGCCTAGGGAATGTCTTGATTCATCCATCATGTTTTTCCGTGTCTCCGAGCCTTTTGACGCTGCGAAGTGTGTTCAGATGAATTATGCGTGTGGCATGCTTGGAGCCTGTGGAGCTTTGAATATGCGTCCATGTGGGGGTTAACCTTTTTGTTTAGCTACGGGTCCTGGACGCCTGTCGTACGGCATATATTTTTTCGTTGGATATATGCATGCATATATTTTTTTTTATCGGCGAAGCAAGATGCAGCTTTGCCTGTCACGCACGGAGGAAGGGCTTTTGGTACGTTCGACTGGTTTACGGTTGTGTGGAGCAAAGGTCACGCATCTCTTTAGCGAAATAACTCAATGGTAGTAGAGCGTCAAGAATGTCTAGTGTGCTGCTTTTGTCCTCATTGCATATTCGTGATATTTCTGCACCGAAGTCTTCTCCTATGAGGCATAATTTCTGAACTTGGCAAATATCTCGAATTGGATTGCTCCAGAACTCGTGACATGAATCACGTTCACAACTTTCGACGTATGATGAAAAAAAAATTCATTCGGGACATTTGACGTGATGGGAAATTTCAGCGACCACTCATGAAGAGGGAGTGTTGTAATTGGAAACTGAATCATATCACATTAATACAATTACGAAAAATTATTTTCCCCCGAACTGCCGCGGCAACAGTATTTAAACTGAACATAGGCATTTTAAGTCGCCAAATTGACAGAAGTACAGTAAATATGTAGATGGTGTACGAAAAAGTGCGCAAATTTCGTTTTGCTTATTTTTTTTGCGTCAAAAATATTTTTTTAGAAATTGAGAATAAACTGAATTTAAAGTCGACTTTTGAAAAGACGAAAAAATTCATTCAGGGCGCTTGACTTGGCGGCAATATCCAGCGACCAGTTAAGAAGAGAGAAGGTTTGAATTGGAAACTGAATCATTTCACGTAATTACGATTCCGAAAAATTATTTATCCTGAACTACCGCGGCAAGAGTATTTAAACTGAATATCGACATTCCCAGTCGTCAAATTTACAGAAGTACAGTGAATGTGTGGATGGGGAACGAAAAAGCGCGCAAGTTTCGTGTTGCTTATTTTTTTGCGTCAAAAATATCTTTTTTTAGAATTCGAGAAAAAACTGAATTTCTAGTCGATTTTTGAAAAGACAAAAAATCTTGATTACTTTTGTACGCTCCTCGGAAAGCTTGGATGCTTGAGAAATAATGCATCTTCCTTACCGTGCATGAAAACTAGCTGCTAAAATTCTTATCCGCCCATCGAAATGCGCTGAGACGAGGGCTAATGCAGACGCCGAGGGCGTGACGGAATACTCCACGTTTTCCTTACTTCCTCCAGTATTCCACCGGGTTATGAATATTCAAAACGAACCGCATTTCTGCCGCATTTATCGGCAGATGGCCGATAAATGCAGTGGGACATGGGAAATCTTTTTTCTTCTTAAAGTTTCATTTGAGAGCTGTGCATCTCCGGGAAGATGGAAATTTTTCTACCCATTTACTTGAGGGGTTTCATTCAAATTCTTGTTCGGATGTTTCCCCGAAATTGCCGGAACGTTTTTTTGAATGCCGGTCAGGTTCTCGAAGAAGATTGAGTCCTTGGAATGCATCTTTTTTCCCCTGAGTAAAATCGTGCTGCATCCGTATTTCAAGCTTCATCAACAAACGTAACCTTTCCTCATCTTTCGTGAAATTACACTCAAAGTTCCATTTGGCGCATGAATTACCTTCCAGAGATGCTTGATACGTATAAATGCATGATCATTGGACAACTTATGAGAATTACTAAACTTTCTGAAAGCTTCTGCGCTGACGGCCAGACGCTCCGATTGTGCCAAATTCCTGGCATTCTTTTGATTCAAAACGGCATCAATTGCTTTATTCAATGCGTCTTCTGCTCAGAGCGCATTTGGTTCCTTTCCGTGAATGTGAATGTCTGCTTAATTTTCGTCCCATTGTGAAAATCGAATGAATTTACAGTACCCTTTACACGCGCTTTGAAGGTTTAATTTTGATACTTTCTAGTGTGGAGCACAGTTTGAGTCAATTTATCGAGAAAGGAGGGCCCACAATTTTGGGTTTCCTCGTGTGAATTACAATTTTGCACGGATTAAGCCACTGTTAAATGTTGGATTGCAGATTCAAAAAATAGTCAATTCTGTTTTTATTTCATAATAAGTACTTTTGAAGGTCCAAGAACGAATATCTTTTAAAAATGTACGAGTATCAAGTAGCAACAGCGCGGAAACATATTTGTGTTGAGATTTAAAGAAAAGACCTCTTATTCAATTTTCAACTGGTGAGTAAAAAAAATGTCTTGCGAGATTCTTTATGCTTCGCCGAACGACCGGTTGGGGTTTTCGTATTCAGTTCGGCGATGGATCGTAGCCGTTGAACAGAACACTTGTACAGTAGTAGGTTTAAGGGATCTCCGGTTAAGGACGCGGAAGAAACTCGGATTTTTCTTGCCAGCTAATCCTGAAGTTTTCCTGTCCGACGTCGCTTGGAAGCCGAGGCAAGAAAAGACCGTCGAAGCGAAAAGAAAAATAGGGTGATTTCGCAGGACCTTCCGTTGGGAGTACTGGAACCCTTTGGGCGAAGATGCTGTTCTTTTCTATGCGAAATTTCGCCGCAAAAAAGATGGGGAAGGCTGGGGGAGGGACTTCGGAAATCTTTCTTATTGAAGCTTTTTTTGCACGAGCCGGGCAGCAGAGCGTCAACCCAATCGCGCGCCTGGGAAAAGTGAACGCCACCTTACTGTCTCTTTGAATTTTATTGAAGGGTTTGACTGCGCAGACCTTGGCTTTCTTTTTAGCTCTTAAAGTTGCATCATTTCACTTACGAAGCTCCCATGATTCTCTTTTTTTGTTTTTGTCCGGGAGTAAGAGCAATACCTTGCCAAACGGGATGATTTATTGCGTAACAAAATGGGTTCTTAACGCTTACCCAGCATGAAAGGGGAATTACATTATTGCACGATTTTTCTGAAGGGTATTGGTGCTTGACGAAATGCGTCGATGAAGTTCGACAGATTATATTACATCCGTAATTATGGCTCCTACATCAATTTCCTGGGAAACCATATCTCTTCATTTTTTTTGCAAAAATCTTCTTGATCGTAATTTTAACATTCCTAGAAATATTTTTGCGCACTGTTGAAAAGTTAACCGAAGAATTAAAAATATCACATTTAGGCAATTATAAACACCCCTTGGTTTTTGAGCTTATAAAAGTAGAAGAAAGGGGTGTGTGACACTGCTTTTATTTTTCTGAAGAAAACCTGAATTTAGTCACATATTTTAGGTTTCTGGAAAAGTTGAAAGTCAGAACTTCAACCAGGAAAGTAAGTGAGCGCTTATATTCGCCAATTAAAGTAATTTTAATTTTGTGCATGACAAATTTAGGGAGGTGCTTAAATTCTCGTAAATACGGTGCGACATCATTTTGAATGTCGTTCTTGTCAAAGAGGAAATGAAATTGCGGATTTTTTTTTATCAAAACCGCGTGATGTAACTGTCAGATCATTCAGCGCACTTGGGTGGCGCTCGTCTGTCCCGTCGGTCTGTTGGTCTGTACTCGTTTAGTTTTGAACTGCTGACATGACTCCGCCCCAGACAGGAGAGGAAAAAGAAAAAAAAAAGACGGAATGAGAAGGAAACTAATTCTTTGTTCCTTCTTTTGTCTTGTTCAATTTGTATTGATCTCGCAGCGGAGAAGATGGACGCGGCACGGAGGCGAGGCTCGTGGCTGACCCAGGCTGTCGTGTTCACCGCCGCAGTCGTCGTCTACCGCAACGCGCTCAGCTGCGGCTTCGTATTCGACGACATCAGTGCGGTAAAAGACAACAAGGATCTCCGACCGCACACGCCGTTGAAGAACCTCGTTTTCAACGACTTCTGGGGAACGCCGCTGCAGAAGGTGAGCGAAGAAATGGGCGCCACGCATGACGGCTTCATTGTGCGCTTCCGCGCCTTCGATTTTCCGTCCAATTTTTATTTTGTTCCCCGGGATTTACTGTATCCGCCTTTCCTTCAACTTCACGCTTTGAGAGCCCCTCGCAGATTCGCGACTTCAAAAAGAAACGCGTTGCGCTGCTTGGGAAGGTGTAGCACGAAATTGGAACGTTTCCGTTCGCTAAGAGTAGAGAAATATTCCGTATAGCGAAGCGGAACCTTTAAAAAGTTGAGTGTTTTCGAATCGTGCGAGCAGAAACTCACGCAGAAATCGGCTACATAGTTCATGAGTAGAAGGGATATAAGCTCTAGTTATTTAGCTGTGCTGCATTTATTTCCTTCTTGCGCAATAAACGTAGCAAATACAATCGAAAAAAATGAAAGAGAAAAAGAACGGCAAGGTTTCGAGTTATCATTCTATGTTCGAAATCTGTTCTCAAATTTCCGCCTTCGTCCATAAAACCCATTTTACTTTGACTCGCAAATGTGGATGGATTCCAACTGGATAAATTCTGAGAGTAGCAAGAAAACAAGTCTGTTGAGGAATTGATCTTTCTGCGAATGAAATATGCCGAATTCAAATTGAAATTTCTTCAAGATCTCCTCCAAATCTACTTCAATGTTTTCAATTGATTTTTGTGCAATCTAAACTCTAAACCTTGACTTACATTTTGATGTGTCGTTATTTCATGGGAGTGAATAGCTTTTGAAGAAAAGTATGAAAGAAGTGAGGCTAATTTTATTTATTTTCTAAAAATGTATGCTTTTTAAATGCTGAAGCTTCAGTTCCAAGTTGGACATTTTCCAGCTGATGCATCCACTGCTCAAAGCTCAATTCCTAATGCTCTGAAAGGCCTCCTTCAAATCGTCCAAGGCCTTTACAGAAGCTTGAGATTGACACCATGCACGAGTTTCAATGCTAATGAGCTATACCTTACGTAAATTATCTTCAATTCCACCATTTTCTGAACTTCACTGTCTACTACCATCACTTCTTTGATCGATGTAGGTTTCCTTGGTTTTTACCTGGGCAGCAGTTTTAGAAATAACAATGTGAATCATGGGTCTTATTAAATGAACTAAAACGTTGTGCAAAATTGGCGATAATTCTGTTGAGAAGTTTTCGTATCAATTGGGCAAAAGAATATTGTAGGGCTAGTACAGTATTTTGTTTTCTCTGAACTTTTGAACCTCCACACACGTATAAATCGCCACCCGAATATTGATGAAAGTAATACCGAAGAATCAACCGCGGAGCCTCTGTATTTCAACCGATGGTGTAAAGCTGAATCGGTGAGATTCGAGGTTAAATTGAAAGATAAAGTCTTTTTTTTTATATAGACGATGTAAAGTTACCCCGTGCGTTTTTCAATGGCTCCGGAGTTTTAAGGCTGAATCGGTACTCGAAGTCGTGGTTTTGAAGTCGTGCTTCAGTTGCTGTGCGGTGATTAAA
>CAJPEX010000173.1:3405-153024 GCA_905338405.1 Notodromas monacha | reverse complement strand
TGGTAGCAGCAAAATTAGAAGCACCAAATGAATTTGAATTTTTTACGATTTTAAATTTACATTCCAATTTCTGTTTACATTCTTCTTTATCAAAATATACACCAACAAAAAAGGTAATGTTTCAATAATTTTAGAAATGTTTGATTGAAAAATGTTTTTTCTTTCTATCTGCATAGATTGCTCAGATCACATCTTCCCATAGACTTCATTGTAACTTATTCAATTACAGTTATTCAAAAATTCATGAACTGGTTCTCCATATCATCAAAAATTAGGAATAAATCCCCAAAAAAAAAAAAAAAAAATTCTGGACTTCAAGATAAAGAATTATGTAGCTGTGCAAAAGAAAACCACACCAAATGTATCTGACATTTTGGCATCAAAAGGACCCCAAAAGCAAAGGAAAATTACAAGTTTTGCTATACTGTGCACATATGACAGAGAATATACAGTACATGCACTTCAAAAATAAGAAACCCAAAATTAATCTGTTTTTGATGATAAATTTTAGTAAATGTTATCATGAAATTAATTTTTATTTTTGTGAATATTTGAATAGATCAATATGTTCAAGGAATATCCAATTAAATTTTGAAGAATAAAAATTTCCCATTTTTATACACAATGTTGGAAAAATGTTAGTATTATAAGACACTGCCCGGATGTTGATGCAGGTTTTTCAAAGTTTCAAGTTTTCCCAAGTCCAATTGTCCGTATATGTCAGGCTGTTATCTGTAATGCCCAACCCACTATTATCTGCAGTGCGACAAAGAAAACCCCAAAAATAAGGTTTGCAAAAAAAAACGGCGCTATATACATTCAGAAAATGTCTGACTCAACATGGGCCTGGTAAATCACGGCTCAAGGCTACCGTAAAGAGTGAGTAAATGATAGAACCCCATGCAACATAACGGTGTGAGTCAAATAAGTAGCCAAGTTCTGGCGCCGGTAAAATTGAAGCGTTCTTATATTCCGCTCACGTCTCAAGGGCGATTTCCAGCAATGGCAACGTCTCAGCCACGCCCAAGTCCGCGGAGGGAGAACCCGCTTTTATGACTGCTGTCCAGGCGCCGTACACACACATCCAAGTCCCAGGAACGAACATTTCTACCAAATATTTCAACACTTTCAAACCGTGCACATCTTATTTAACGTGGTTGCGAATGTCAGAGAAAACTTTCTCTCACCTGGCTGTTCCAATTTACAGTTGACGCCTCTCCAAAATCAAAAATAAACTCGCCAAAAGGACTCCAGAACCATTGGAGTCCCTGATTTTGTGTGTATTTCCACCAAAATGGTCAGAACTTGTGCAGGTAGTGCCTCGCAATTCAACCCTGATCTGCTGCAGAACTAGGGTCAAATTTGAAATAAGTCAAATTTCAAGACACACCATTAAATTCAAAATACAGTTTGAGTACAAAACCACAACAACAAAATGGAAAAAGCAGGTTGAATTGCAGGGCAAGGGTCAATTTGCAAGTCAACCTTCCTGCAAATTTTAACATCAAATTGCAGGAGGCCAAATTGCGAGGTACAACCTGTATTTGAAAAAATCCTTGATTGTGAAAAAAATTACGGTACTTATTGGAGTATTCCATCCTGATGCCTGTTACAGCGTATTATTTTTCCATACTTCCAATTTTCAACCCATCAGGTTCAAATATAAATTTTAGCTGAACAAGGATTCACTAGCCTGCTGATGATTTGTTTCATCCTCTGGATCAAAAGGATTTAATGTTTCCACAAGCTTCTATAAAAAAAGATACAAAGTTTATGCACCTTTCTGTACTAGCTTAATCTAGAGCAGTGCTACCCAACCTTTTTTGGGTCACAGACTAGCAAATTTCAATATAATTTTTTGTGGACCCACAAATTTCCAAAAAATGTTTTGCTGACCAGCAAAGTTTCATACAATTTTTTGCAGACTCAAAAAGGATTAGTTTGAATGACTAGGTACTGTACAGTACAGTATAGGCAGGTACAGTATTTAAAAATAAAATTTCTGATTTTTTTGCAAAAATTAAGTCAAGAACTAATTAAGCAGTCATAGTGGAATGTCTCCAAAAAATTAGAAAGGTTCTTCAGAATAAAAAAAATCAAAACAATGTACAGTATTTCAGCAGGTGAACATTTGTCCAAAGTGAGTTCAGGAGGGAAAAAACTTATATTTTTCATCAGATAATCTCAACTGATTGCCTTTCCAAATTTTCAAATGAAAAAGACAGACATCATTGCAACTTTTGATCCAAAGAAAATTTCATGAAGACTGGCAAAAAACTTCCGTGGAATGGCACCGGTCCATAACACACATGCAAACTCTAGAAAATAAATCATCTTTGTAAGTCTCAAACTAACTCATTTCACCCATGATATTCCTTGGACATACACCTCAAGGATTTTTTTGAGAAGAAGTAAGTAACCAATTTTTCCACCATAAAAGAATGATTTACTGACGCATCACTTTCATCAAAATACACCTTGATTTATGGATCACAATTACGTGGACCGTTTCAGAACCCCGGAAAAAGCGGGGAAATCGCACTCAATCAGGAATCGGTTGCCCACCAGATTATAATCAGGCATCATATCGAATCAAATGGAAAATTTCTACATCATGACATCATCGAATAAATTATTCAACAAATCAGCAAGTGCATGTACAATTGAGTGATTTTTGAAGTTAGCGATGAGCTGCATCAGAGGACGTAAAAAAAATTTTCGCCGACTTCAGCAAAGTGGACAACTCAAGAAACCAACGGGATTCCCGAATACTGTGACGGGCTTTTCGTTGATTATTTTTGCCAAAAAAATCCCCCGGGGTCTCATCACACTGGGGGGATATTATCAACGTGAAAATTGAATAAGGTTCGAATTTTTCAGAGGCCTTATTGTCTCGTGGGATCTCTATCCACCAATCTGAAAGGTTTGAAAACTCACATAAGATGAGTTGGCTATGAATTCGTTTTCTCTCAAGGACGAACATTCCATTCACAACGAAGTCTTGCTTTTTTCGCTATTATGACAGATGTATTCTGGTTTCTAGACCAAAATTAATCTCTGAATAAATTTCAATGAAATAAGAGGGAGGAAGAAATTACGAAAATGACAATTTATCATCACAATGAAAGTAAACCTGTCTCGTGCCTTTCATTTTAAAATTACTGTTTCGGTTGACCAGCTATTCCTTTAAAATTTCAGGAATCCCTTTGATCCGATCGTAAATCTATAATCCACGCTAGTCTCAGTTATTCCACTGATTGGGGCTCATTCGCTGGATTAAACTTACGCAGTAAACCCACGTTAGAATAAAATCCCTGAGACTTGTGAAAAAAGTTCGTTGCCAAAAAATTCTCCGTAATAAGACATGTCATTCAGTTTTATTGAGATTCACGGTTCGTGGAGCATTCAGGACTGAAATTTTGCGCAAAACAAATAATTGCTTCACAGTTTTATGTTTGAAGAACTTTCATAATTTTAAAATCTTTCTGACGAAATAATGGAGACCAAGTGAAAATTCAATTATTTTGGAGCTTTCCTTGCTTGAATTTAATAAAAACTCATACTTCCTGCAATGATGCTAAATTTTCCGAACAGAAAGATTAGAACTTATATTTGGGTGGTATGGTTTATAACCCATTTTCGTGCAAATTATTAAAAAGTCCTATGGCTCATGCACACATTATGAAAGCTAAAATTCTTATACTGAGATTACTGCTGAAATTACAGTAGTTTGTTTTAACGCGATTTTTATAGCCTTGTTCCTACACAGGAACTGCCACGACCATGAAAAGAATTCTTCATAACGAGATTCGTTGTTACAGAATTCTACTCTGGTATAGCCATTCCCCGTTGTAATTGAGAAGGACGTTCTGAGGCGCACTGAATGAGTACGTCAAATTATCAGGGTAATACTGCGAGGCGAAATAATTTCGAAGATTGGAGAATCTTCAAGAAAAAAGCAAGATTCATCTCGGAATGAGTATGAAACGTTACAAGAAAATTGCTTCACACAGTTAATAGAATCACGGGACGGTCGAATATATATAGCATCAATTGTTTCCCGAGGCTTTCAACTCCTCTAGCTTGACTTTCAGCACCGCGTTTTCAGCACGCATCTCGGCGAAATCGCGCTGAATGCCCTCCAAATTAGACACGACATTCTTCGCTTTGTCTTCCTCCACTTGGTCCTCCAAATCCCGGATTTCCCTCGTCATGGAGCCAATTTCCCGCACGGTAGAAATCAACATGTCGTAACCTTCGCGGATGGCAGCCAGGCTCTTATACGCTCTGCGATTCATCTCATCTTTTTTGGCATCCTAAACAACATTTTTTGAATAGAAATTTCAGTAAAAAATGGTCATTAAATTATTATTTAAATTCTGTCGCATCGTCATTTAGAGCCAGCATAAAATACAGACAGCAGGATCTCGTTAAATCAATCTCGATACAGGTGGATTCACTCTACAACGATTTTTTCTTTATAGTTTATACCGAATATTTTTGGCCCCAAGTGCTTCCCTCCCCATGCTATAGGGATTCTCTGCAACGAAATTCTCTCTACAACGAAAATTTCTGGTCCCTTGAATTTCTTAGTAGAGAGAGTCCACCTGAATAACGAATTATCGCTTACAACAGAGTCGTTCTTCAGGTCCCTACCCAATAGCCACAATATTGAATGAGTTACTTCACAGCAACTTTTTCTTCACAACGACGCGATTTTAATGGACCCCAATGGCTTCGCTGTATTGAGACTTTACTGTAAATAGAATAGTGCTTGAAAACTTGGGAAAGCCTTTTTACTGATGAGTGGTGAGCCAAGGACTGAAAATGAGAACCAAATGAAATTGACCTCAGCTCATTATTATTTCAATTATTTTTGAAGTCCTCGTTTAGGTTTTAGGACATACCCTGATTCGAACAGCAGCTCACAATTTTTTAAAATCTTTCTAAATACACCATGTAATACTGAATCATAAAACCAACAACAGTGAATTTCAAGGGCGGCAAACGGTCCATAAACGTTGGTGTTACACAAGACCGTCAATAAATTCACGAAAGCTCCAACAAAATTGCATTGAAAAAACAGGAGAAAAAATTTCTCGCGAAAAATTACGGAGTTTGATTCAATACTGAAGAAGATAATATTCATTTGAAAATTCTTCGGCGTGCGTGAGCATTACAAGAACCCCACGGAAACCGTGAATTACCTTGAAAACGAGTTCGTCGGCACTCGTGAATGACCGATCAAGTTTCCCTTCCAGAAGGTTAATGGATTTCTGGAGAGACCGAGTATCCTCGAGAACTTTGTCGATCCCTTTGCACTGCTTCTTTATGCTGTTGACCACTTCAAGGATACGCTGAGTGTAAACAGACCGATCAGCTTCTTTCGAACGAACTTTCGTGCTCGAGATAATCCGCTCAATTTGAGCAGTTTTCACTCGCGTATCGTTTTCCAACAATTTCACTCGCTCCTCAAGCGCCACCAGTTCATCTTTCAAAACGTCGGAGCTCTCCTGAAAAAAAAAAGAGGACGGCATCAGGGAAACCGGAGAAAAACACATTCCACATCACTGTTAAATTTTCAATCGATACGGCTGCAAAAAGAAGATAATTATCACAGCGGTGTTATTCTATTTCTTTACCCTTCAACGCCCAATGGCCCTTCGGTATTTCGTCGAATGCAAGACCCACATTGATTAAAAAGACACCTTTTCTACGCGACTTAAAATTAGAACCATTTGGCCCGTGAATTCCAGAAGCACTTTCGTCACATTCCATTTCTTCAGGATCAGATAATTTTGTTGATTCTACTTGTATATCAGTTAACAGATCATTTTTTGTCAGAATAACAGATACTGTCTCATTATTTGAACTCAAGAAAACGGAAAATGATACTTCGGGTTTGTTGAAGCTGAATTCAGGGCTCATTTTCATTTAAGAAATGGGCATCGATCACGAGCAGTCATGCAAATATCTTGCGAATCGAAAAATCTATAAAATATGATTTTAAAAAAATTGAAAATAGAAAGCATTAAGATTTTTTTCAAGTCAATTTCTGCAGAAAAAGCGTGTTTTACTAGGACTAATTGTAGTGAATAATGTGTTGTATAGAGGTTTCGCCTGAATTCTGACGAAATTTTCATTTTCATTCGGTGAATGTTAGGTCAGGTAACATTAGTTCAGTTTAATTCGGGCTCCAGAATTGCTTAGTTCAGGCGGCATTTGATTAAAAGTTATTTTTCCGGTTTCAATTATTCACCTGCCTGATACAATACTGCATTACAATATTTTTTAACTGACTCTAAACCCTTTTTTGAGTTGAGTTGAAAACATCCGCATGAATAACAGATACAGTATTATATGAAGGAAAGGTTACAGCGAATTACTCACTTGTTCTTTCAGCCAATCATTGCGAAGGTCTTCAATTTTCTTTGTCATGGCAAGCTTTCTTTCATTCCACGACTGTTCCGCCTCATGTAATTTTTCACCAGCGAGCTATTGAAAATGAAAAAAAAGTTGAACGATAAAAAAAAAATTCCAAACGAGATTTATGAAAACGCAAATGTTCACCTTATTCACGGCGATCAATTTCTCCACATTTTTCGGAGCATCGGGAAGAAAATCAAAGGCTCGTTTCTTGACTAAGTATTCTTTTTTCGTGGTTTCCATTTCGGCTCGATCAGTCAAGATGACGTCATTCGCTTGCTTAACCTTGCCTTCAAGCTTTATAATTTCCTTTTCAATTTTCCTCAATGACTCTTCAACCGCTTCAATCTCATTTCGCAGTTCGCTTTTCTCTTCTTCTTCTCGTAATAATTCCTCTTCTCGAAGAACTTCGGGTTTCGCAGGATTCTGCAACCAAGACAAACCAAATCAAATCTCATAAATGGACGACACAAAAAGTTTCGATTTACACATCACACTCGCCTCTCGTTGGGAAACAATATCAAAGTTGGCAACAACGTCGGGACAGCGAAACGCATCAATATTTCGTGACGCGTCGATTCTGCAATCGGACAATTCTTGACGAAGCAGACCTGTCACTCTTTTTTGATTCCTCAACTTTTTGGCTGAGTTTCGCTCAACGTCTCGAGACGCTTTGCACAAGGCGTAGGCGCTTATCAACGTCGGCAAAAGGTGGCGTTTATCAACAGTAAGCTTTTCACAGGTCGCGGAATAACCTGCATAAAATTAAGCAATACAGTACTAATAATTAATAAACAAATAGGAAGGAAATACAATTTAAAAATCACTGCTCCAACTGACAAACCTTCCGTCCTAGACAAATGCAGTTCGTCGGGGCAGAACTTCATGACATTCGGTGCTTTTCGACAATACCATGGGATCCAAGGGATGGTCAGGGACTTGTTCAATGCGGCTTTGACTTGTGTCATGACACTGGATTTCCTCTCACCTGTTGGACGAAAGTTTGAATACAAGAAGCCTTCGAAGTAAAGCACTTGCATTTTTGCTATATGTACTGTACTTTCATCTTCTCAGACAAAACTAATGCCACTTGAAACGCGAGTGAGACTACCAGTAACCTCTCCACAAATTTAGAGACTCGGAAAAGAGAGTTATGGGCAAAGCAGAAAAATATATCCCTGTGGTAAATCAGACAAACGCCAAGCAAATCTTCAAAAGAAAAGGCTCAAATTTAGAATGCTTCTTTCATTTTGTCTGCAGGTTTTCTTCCTCCCTTGTTGTGCCAAATTTTATGTTGGCAGAATGGTTGCCCAGAAAATGAACAAAGAGTTGACTTGAATTTTAATCAGCCCCTTTCTGGACACGCAGAAAATAATAGAAGTAAAATCCCCAGAACTAGGGTGAGCAAGACCAGTCAAAGACAAGACAAAAAAGAAAGGAAAAACTCCTTCTTTCCAAAAAAATAAAAGTTTCAACTGGGGTCCCATGACTATCTCTAGTAGAGAAAAACAGGGCTTGAAACACCTGCTGCTGGTGAAACTGCCCTGAAGTATTTTTGGGAGTTACAGTATACAGTGTTGAAAAATGTGTTGTAACGGTATTTGTTGTAACAAGATTTTACTGTATACAATTTGAATCTAAATGGTTCTTGAAACCTGAGACATTTTTGAGTAGTTAAAATCTTGTGACTCCCCCAGAAAAAGAGGACATCTTTTACTGCCAAAATTTAATAGCACCATGTTGTGAATTTGAAAAACATGAACACCTGGTCACTGGGGAAAAATACATGTCCTAAAATTTGTGAAACAGCAAAATAATTTGCCAACTCAACACCCACCACCACCTGATGTTTTGAACTCAACAAATCCTACCACCTGGGTATTTTTCAGCTAAAACCTCAACCAAAGAGGGAGCAAAAATTGCATAAAACCCCCAACATTTTTGGTGCAACAGACAGTCAGAATCAGGCAGTTGAAGCTTTTGCTTTGTGATTTTATTTTGTTGTTGTCATTTAATTTTCTCAAGAAAATCCTCAGATTTGCGTGACTTGTACAAAGCTTGAGTCCAGTCTTTGAATAATTAGTCTTACATTTTTTGTGAGTTCAAATTGTGTTCTATATTGCGCGTCATTGCTTTTTGAAAAATTGTGTTTTTTTAATTTCTTGAGAACAAAGGAAGGTCAGTGGCCTTGGGGAGGGACTTGGGGAGGGACAGGACTTGGTTGCGCAACAACCAAGTCCTGTGTTTCAATTCTCACCTGATTTTCTTGTTCTGACTTCTGCGAATAATTTTCAAATTGTCAAGGTGCACAGCTTGAAAAATTGTCTTCTTATAATTTAAAACCCTACACTTGTGAAAATGATCAACCAGAAAAATACCTTGGCTCATACAGTACTCGAGTGAAACATGTTAGTTACACGCGACCGATCCAACAACAATGATAATTACAGGAAGTTTTAAACATTTTACAGTACAATATTCGTTTTTAAAAATGCATGTCCAAAATTAGAAGAAAAAAATCTAGCATTTTCAGGACAACCACAATAAGAGATCGACATCAGAGAGGAGGAAAGACAAATTTTTCGTTTTCCGGGTACGGGATGCCTGGCGCCTGGGAATTGGGAGGAAAATTGTTCAATCCCCAGCACAACGATTATTTTCTGTTGAGGTGGAAAACCGTGAAATCTTTAGGAAACAATCATCCCCTGTCCATCGTCTGTTCAATTAATAGCTCATGAATTACAGTAGGATTTGTTCGAAGCTGTCAAATAAATACCTGTACACGTGGACTATCTCTGTGACGATCTTGTCTAAAAAGATTTTCTTTCTGTTCCATAGGATCATCTCCCTATGTGTTATAGGACTTCTCTACAACGAAATTCTCTCTGCGATAACTACAACGACTTTTTTCTGATTCTCTGGATATTTCATCGTAGAGAGAGTCCTACATTATTCCCTTTTCTCAAGGATAACTCCGATTAGAAGGCATCCGATTAACCGTACAATGATTTCGATTCAATAAGAGGAAATAACGCGACTTGAATTTACAGTATAATCCCAACTTCAGTCGCTTCAATTCCTTACAATAAAATACTTAAGCATTCGCAATTTTTGGAACTACTGGTAGACTAAAATTTAAAAACTTCATTAATTATTCCGGCAAAGGCACTCATTTATTAAACCGGATAATCGGTGTTCATGTCAACATTAGATTATCAGAACTCCCATATTCAAGTTTTCGTGAGACTAATCACACGCGAATCCACACACAGTACAAATGCATTAATTACCATCTCCAACTGGATCTCCGTCGCTAGGAACTCGGGCCAACAGGAATAGCAAAATACTTCGAAGCTCGGCATGAGATATGTAAAGAAACGTCTGATAACCCAGATCCCCGTCATATCCAAGCTTCTGTAAGCAAAGTCCACAAAAGCATGAATTCTTCAACTTTAAAAAATAAAATAAAAACGCTTTACGAACCTTTACGGCAGAAGAAATATCATTGCACAGCCGGAACTTGGCGGCAGTATTCTGAGGGACTTCTTTAGATGAAACACTTTTCAAGTGTCCAATAGCATGCAAGCAGTGCAGCGAAGATTTGATCGCGTCATCGACTTTGAACTGACTCAAGCTGGAGTATGAAGCATCGAATTCGCTGAGGAATATCACAAATTGAGCATCTCTACATCGAGAATGTGGTTTTCCAAAGGCTGTACTTACAAGCCTGAATGACGAAGGGACTGCAGAATTATTTCATCCGTGTCGTCCATTGCAGAGATGAGGTTTAGCACTCGTTACAATGATAATTCGTTTTACACACACACACACAACGCATTCTGAGGAAAGATTTCCGATACAAAATTGTCATACAATACTTGAAATGACATAAAAACGAAAGAAAAAATAGAACACAACGCCGACAGGTCAAGAAAAGCGATCGTAGAAAAGGGTCAGTCCTTCAAGGTGAGAATATGCACAGGAAAGCCCATAGTTGTTAGCTTGCCACGAAGACTGTGGCAAATCTTGACGTGTCTCACAAAATCTTCCTTCTTGAACGAGTCTGCCTCGCACCCAACACAGCGATATTTCAGACCATGGTTTCGGGTAAAATGTTTCCTGTATGAAACCCAGTCACGGCACATCTCCTCACAAAACTGGCATATCAAACCGCCACGGTGGCAAATAATGCAAGTTTTCATCCGCTAGAAATGAGATCTTGTCACTTCCGAGTGTTCAGCAGAAAAAAAATTCTCGAGAATACATTTCAAGAGCCAAGATTGAGATCGCTTACAGCAGTGTTCCCCAACCAATGGTCCGCGGACCGGCGCCGGTCCCCAGACGTTTTTTGCCGGTCCGCGGGAAATTTTCTCCAGCATAATAAATTTTAAAGTAGCTATGAAGGATGTTAAAGTATTTTCATCTGAAGTTTCGGCAAGACAATGGCAGTTAAAATTATCTCATGAAACTTTAATGTTGGCTTTTCTCCTAATAACACTTAGAACACATTTTCGCCTCATAAAATAAATATTAAAATGTCTCATTCTGTTAACCTTTCTTCAAGCCAACCTTTCTAATTTTTTGAAGACATTTCACCATAGCTGTTTCATTTTTTCTCAACTTTGCAAGAAAAAAGGAACTTTTTAAATATACCTGCCATGAAGTCTTCCAGAAAAAACTTTTTTGAGTCTGGAAAAATTGTAGGAAACTTTGCCGGTCTGCAAAAAATTGTACAAATTTATTGGTCCACGAAAAATTTCATGGAAATTTGCTGGTCCGCGGGCCCATAAAGGTTGGGGAACACTGGTTTAAAGAGTGATTAATCCAAAGCTTCGGAAATAAATTTGAAGACGTCCACTGATCAGCGAATAACAAATGAAGAAATTTCAAAATTTACCAAGCATTCGTTAAGAATATGCTCACGTTTTTCCAATCGGTGTGGGTACAGCTAGACGAAGGAAAATTCTGAAAATAAAAGTCGGAGCAAAAACTTCACCAATAGTGACGCAAAAAAATATAAGAAACCTTAATTGACGTTTTCGACTATTTTTGCTTACCGGGGGTGAGACGTCTCGAGGAGGCTCAGGCTGAAGAGACAGCGATGCATTTTTCAGAGCAGAAACTCGGCATTCCGAAGCCTTGGCTCTCAAAACTTCTAATTCAGGGGCTGCTTGAGGGAAAAATTTGAGAATACGCATAAACATCAGTAATATATAAACGCTTCACGATACAAAATCCGACATCGCCTTGAACGTATACCTTCCTTCAACAACCCATCTTGCTTTGTGCGATGTTAGACAAGTGTCGCCTCAATCACTATAAACGACCAGACTAAAAATACCATTTGTTCTATTGTTCAATACTTGACCATACCAAATCCCAACATGATTGGCAGGAATTTTCGGAACCGTAACGCAGAAGACACCCCATCTTGTTCGTCGGACAAAATATTTGAAAGCAGACAACCCTGAAGTACTGTACTTCAGTTCGGTTCCGTAACAAACTCGATCAACATTAGGAACACCACACATGCCTTTCAAGACGGAATTTCGTTTTCGGTCATCCGACGTAACGGACAAAAACAGAGCGTCACCTCAATTCAGACTCGAAACAGTTCTGGAGGAACATAAACCATGACAAATAAAATCAAGGACTTCGGGCCTTGAAGACGAAGAAACAATAAAACACCATCTTGTGCTATAAAAAGCACTCATGAGGGCAAATTACTGTGTATGAAGGTTTTTCATTCGAATTCCAGGCTTCCTTACATTCAGCAACGTCGACAGGCGAACGCATTGGTCGGCAAACATCCGCGAACAAAATCATCCGAAGTCCATCGTACGGTTCTATGACTGGAAACTTCTCGGAAGAATCTACTTCCATCTGTTTCCACCTATTTTTTGTAAGAGGTTCTGCAGTCGCACTGCTTGAACCTGAGTCGGAAAAAAACATTACTTCGACGTGTAGGTGGCAATTCCCGACCTTTTAGCTCACGAAGACTAAGATCAGTAAAATTGTCAAAGGACTCGAAGGAAAAAACAAATATAATTACCAGCCTCAGTTTCGAATTGCTCCACTTCAGGCAGCGATTTCAAACGCCTAAGTGGGATGCACATTTTCTGAGTCTCCGATACATTCACAGCTTCTGGAAGTAAGTAGATATAGAAGAAAACCATTCGTGCGACGAAAATCATTCGCTTACCTCCAATTATCCCGTCCCATGAATGAAATGTGGCATCATGTGCATTGCAATGTACCAACTTCTGTTCACCAACTTCTTCAACAGAGACCGCAGCGACCGTTACTTCGTCCGATATTTCTGGAATTTTTGACGGCACCGAAATAACGTTTGTAACGGGTGAACAGATATCGGGTTTCTCGCAGAAGAACGATCGTGTGTCAGAGCCGTACTTGCTGAACGTATTGCACGGTTGTTCCACTTCCAACTGATAGATCACATCTTTGGCTTCAACAAATGAAACATCATCATGTTCACTGGCATTAAGCTCACGAGTATACTGCACTGATGGTTCTTGGGCAGCATATGGGTTTTCGGCGCAGGCTTTCTGAGAGATTGGTAATTCTTCTGCATCCGACGATGGATCAGATGAAACTGCGAAACACGAATCTTCACAGGAGAACGCGGAGTGCGAATTTTCGAATACTGAATCTTGTATTTGATCACTGATGTCTTCGAGGATTCCGCCCGGGAATGATTGTTTCTGGCCTTCTGATTCCGAAATTTGGACACAACTGGCTGCTTCATTTCCGCTTCGTTCTTTCCCAACTTCGCAGCTACATGCAGTGCTCCTATCATCACACGAAGAAAGCTGACAGATGCACGGATTCGAGGGCAGTACTGAAATTTTGCATTCTGCTTCACGTCGAGCACGGACTCGGTAATTCACTGAACTCGAAACGCCACGTTTGCGTTTCGACGATCTGACGAAATCACGAACCTCCCAACCCATCACGGAACGTTGAGCTTCATCGCCGTCATACACGAGATCAACGAACTCATCACGACGCCTGTTCAGGCGCTTTAAAGCGTACATCACGAAAAAAAAATTATTCTGAAAATGACACGGGTTTCAAAATTAATCTAGAGGAAAAATTCAATTACACGAAGAAATAATTATTTAAGCACTGGAAAAAAAGCCAGACGAGATCCTCAATCAGAAGGGCGGGTTGCTTGATTCGCTAGTCTTCGCAAGCGCCGTTTCACGTCATCTCGTCTCGATTTCAACTTCTGCCTCAGATCACCTACAGACTCTTTTTCGGGAGCGTAGCAGACATGAAGTATGCCACCGAAGAAATTCTTGCCGTCCAGAAAACGCTTCGCGTGCCTGTAAAAGTCCGGATTTCAGTGTTGTTTCTTTTCTTTATTCAAATAATAATGTTTCAAATCCTGCCCGAACACTACAGGAAAATTCAGGAGTGACATAAAAGTACCCGAAGCATGTTAGAAGCGATTTCAAATTCAATGCTTAACTTCTTCACGAGTTTCAAGAATACTCCACAAAAAAAAAAGAAGTATACTGAAGGACTAACACTGGCAAGCGATTTTTGAAAGTACCTTTCAGGAACATCTGAATTGACCATTTAAAGCAGCATTTCGGTAGGCGAGACATGGTTCAAATGTTGAGCAAATCTTTTGATCATGAACTTTTCCACCGTGCTCAGGAGAGTTCCGATCACAGGATTAATAGTATGATCAGTGCATTGGAATTCGCTGAAGGGCCCTCGAAACGACACTGAAAATTCGATCAGCTCTGTAATCCAATTATGCAAACGAAGACTTTTTTCGCTGAATTAAGAGAAGTCCGGTTGAATATTTCAAATTATATACTGACCATTTCAAGGCAGAATTTTGGTAGGCAAGAAATGATTAAAATAAACAGAAAATGTTTTCAAAATTACTCTTACATCGTGAACTCTTCCATCGTACTCAGTAGCGTTCTGATCTTAGTATTTATTGTATGATGAATGTACAGCATTGGAATTCGCTGAAAGGCACGGACAACTCTATCAACTCTGCAATGAAAGTGAAGACTTTCTTTCGCTGAATCAAAAAAGCCCAGCTGAATATTTCAGAGTATCCAGAGTATCGTTGAAAACTGTTTCAACAACTTTCATATCTTCATCATGTTAACGATACAAGAATGTTTCCGGTTGATATCTCGCTCACAATATACTGTACCTGGCAGATGCCAGAAACTGGTAGCATACTAGCCACGTTTCGGTGAATTGCTCCAACGGGGGATAATCTTCTAGACGTTCAGCCGAAACGAGTTTTCCATATTTCTCACACGCCTTCTTCATTTCCTGGTCCAATTTCACTGATGGGACTCCTTGAATTAGTAGATACTTCGATTCATTGCAAACCGTGTACACCTGGAAAATTTCGCATTCCATTTCGCTGTAACTATGAAACCCGGCGGAATGCGACTATTGTCCGATTTCCATAATTTATTAGAAAGAAGCACAGCACCAGGTAGTACTTTTTTTCTCAAGTTCTATCATTCATTTGATTCTTTTACAAGTTTTTTCGATTGAGTGTCAGCTGATTCAAGTTCCAAGGACTAAATATTCGAAACAGATCCACAAATGATTCAATGATTTAAATTTCCTCAACACGTGGAAATGTCACGTAAAATTTTTGGGATTGACCTGAACATCTAAGCTTTTCATTCGACCGGAATACTAACGTAAAAGTAACTTAATAATTCGTTAAAAATCTGAAGATCAGATAGTGAAGAAATCAGACACCTATCTGTATCAAAAATATAAAAACGCATCGTATCCGAATTTCAGGATACATTTGACGAATACAATAACTTTAAAAGGGAACTTTTCTCTCACCAACCTTGACTGCTGTAAATTTTCGACCTTGACGATAAGCAGGTCTGGTGTAACAAAGTTCAGACTGCACGTGATGGTCTAACTTCTCGGTCATCAAACTTATCGCGACGCAATCGCGGATTTCCACGAGATCACCAACAGGTGCCAGATTCTGCAACACGATCTACCACCATGAAATTCGACTGTCACAGCGAGTTAAAAATCAATCACGCACAGATTTTGTAATCGTTTGACATAGAACTACATTTTCCACTGATACACTAGCAAATGATTACCACAACGGAATGTGATCACGACAGCCTATAAAAATGTTTTCTTTGTTGTATGAGTCGATAGGTCCAGATCAAAGCTTCAGTCGCTTATCATCTTCGCACATCTGGCGCATCACGAAGTAGAAATCGCACAAACCAACAATCAGAGCTGTCGAAAGTCCCACGGCAACTTTGTCCATCATTGTGGCTCCTTCCACATTGTAATCCACCAATTTGTATGCGAAGACGAAAGTTCCAACAACTGTAAGAATTAGCTGCACCACGTTCGTCACTTGAGCTCTGGCTTCTTTCACTAGAAAGAAACAAAATATCTTCAGTAGACGATTAAGATCAAGAGAATCTAATGCTCCGTTTCCGCTTAGGCAAATCATCAACAATGTTTCATCAGCATTGCACACATTACACGATTATAGTGCAGGGGCATACACGGAACGATGACATTTTTTTTTCATTTCCTCTTGATATATCCTGCATCCGACAAAAATATTTCAATCCTCAGACTAGTAATATAATTTTAAAACTGAAACAACGTAAAGATGGATTCCCCGAGATGGTTTCCACGTAAACGACGAAAAAATTTTTGAAAAATGAAGAAGGGTCGGAGATGAAGCTCAATCTGTATCAACAGAGACAAAGTAGTTTTCAGGTTTCGTAATTAATAGACAACGTCCGGCCTTCAACCATCCGTGCAAAGATTACTCAATAGTATAAAAGATAACAAAAATTAAGGGCGACAAAGTTGGCAACTGACAATTTTTAAATCCAAGAGAATCCCAATCCTTGAATTGAATTTGAACTGCATGTGGTAATCCACACGAAGAACAGCGAGGTAGCCCAAAAAAATGTTTTCGAATCGGTACATCATATCTTCATGTGACAGAAGAAGAGCATTGAAGGATCAAATATGGCCAAGGTAAAGGAGATTCCTTCAGTGATCCAGTTGAGTTGAACCTCACCAAGTCAATTTTTGATGTTGCTCTCTGAATTCCCTTAGAAACAGTGCATTAAAAGCCTCTCTAGCTTGAATACTTCCCCTCTCAAACCTCTGAAACTCGAATTTTCTGGAGGCATTTCATCAGAATCCTGTCAACTCATTCAAGAAGCAATTCAAGGCCTAGAATATCACCAATCACGAATTCCCATTATTTCTCTCCTTCCCCGGAAAATTTTTTTTTTTAACCTTCTCAAGTCACATTTGTTTGCTATTGCCTTGAAGTTTGACTTACAGAGGAGGTTTGACTGTGTAAAAAAAATGCAAAGAAACAAGCGTCGAAGCTGAACTGATCATCCAACCTTGTGCACCCAGAGTTTCACAGGGGTTCTTCAGAAGATTGTGATCTACATTCTTCACCATGTTCCTGTAAGCTCGGTTATCTTGCTCCTTTTTCAGCCGTTGCACACGAGCTTCCAGCTCGGGATTACGTTCCGGAATGACTGGCGGCTGTGAAGTGGACACCAGTTCAGTACTACTGTGATAACATTTTATTTCCTGGCCTTCGCAACTAACTTGGAACACGACGGAATCTGCGCCCATGTCTTCGCTTACCGACCAATCCTCGTCATGAGCTTGGATCAGTTCACAGCAAGCGTGAAATTCAGAATAAGTTAACCCTTCAGAAGCATCGGCTTTCTTCAACGCTGAGTCAATTTCTCGTGAGGAACTACTCGCGGATTCCTTGGCTTTTGCGAGAGCCGCAAAAAAATTCGCCCGCGGCTTCACCTGCATGCTTCTTACTGGGTCTGCAATTGTTCGTAAATCGTCGGTTAGATGAAAGATCCGCGGGTATAAAAATTCAAGGATTGAAGTGAGGGAAGACTTTTCGTCCCGAAGACCACCCTATGAAACACCAAGTTGTATTTTACCGCCCACTTTCCCAGACAACCCTTGGCATTCCCGGTAACGGTTCTGAACATTCGAAAGGAGCGCAAACCAACAATCTTTGGAGAAACACAGATTACGCCGTAGATTGAAAAAAAAAAAGAAGAGATGAATTCATTCCTTTATCCATTCGCTTATCGCAGTCGTCAGGGTCACCAAGTGTCGAAAGCAGATGAGCCTATAACATTCCGTATCCACGTAACTCACACTTCAATAAAATCTCGGCACTTGAACAGTTGAATCTGCTGATCTTAAATTTCCCTCCCCAACACCAACTAGCGACACAGTTTTCCCTCAAATTCTCGGGGGGAAAAATCCATAACAACCGTAACGGGTGAAAGCATCAACCCCAAAACCTCCGCGCTTCGGTCGCTCTTAACCAATGAAGCTTCGACCGAACTAAATTGTACAGCCTTCAAATAAATTTCCATTCAAAAAAATAATTCTTTTTTTTCCTACTGTATATGCAATGAGCACGGATAACAACGCACAAACCGAAATAAAAACGTACATCGCAGATCACCCGAACCTCAGTGGATACTCTTCCTGCCTTTTCTGAACGGCCAGCCGGTGCTTTTGCAATTGGGAATGCTATAACTTCGTTCCAGCTGAAACTATTGGTAAAAAGCTTTCGAGTTTTCTCATTCAGTAACGAAGGGTCGTTGACATAATTAAAGGCACGAATCCAATGAATATTTCCTGCTTTTATAGCACTCATTCGCCATTTCCCTTCAACATTAAACAATAGTTAATATCGTACATATGAAAACCTCGTCATGATTCCTTAATAATTTACAGAAACAAGGGGGTCACAAAAACAGCAGAAATAAAAGCAGAAAAAAAAAACAGGAAAGTAGAAATTTTCGGAACTGGACATATGTTTCCCGCAGGATTGACATGAAGACATCGCATCGGAGTAAAAAAAAACTGCTCAACGAGTACTTTCACGCCAGTTCCTTTTTTTTGGAGGAAAATGTTCTCAAATGAAGCTTTTCCGCTGCTTTGAACCCCCTTGATCGAAGCATAATCCAATCATGCCACGAGACATTCATTACGCTTAAATCCAACAAATTTTCGAATCAAAAGCAAAGTATACTTTGCTCACTCGCAATTCTCACTCGGCACCTACATCAAACACTCTACCTAGCAACAACACAAGCACAATTCCTATCCTGATTCTATGAGTTTTGTGGGATAAATCGAGGAAGTGGGATGGCTGGAGAGTATCTTTTCCACACTCATCACACAGCTTGAAATATCACGCAAGGAACGAGGACACATCTTCGAAGGGAGAAAATAAAATAAATTTTCGTCAATAATGGGTCGGGTAACGGCTCCCCATCGGCCTGGAAGCTGGCTGTTGGCTTCCTCCACGAAACTTTTCAGGATTCATGAAGTTCCCGGGTTCCACACCATCGTGTCCCTACGTATCAAGTTTCATGAATATCGTTGACGCGGATTCTTTTCACAGCTGAATCTCTAACCTGAAAATTTTCATCGTTGGGCGTTTCTTCGCCTGGTCTACTGACGAAATCCAGCGCTTCGGTCGTTGGTTCAGCTTAAAAAGACAATGTAAAAATGTATATACAGTAGCAAGGAATTCCATTGCAAAGTATTTCAGCTTACGAGGAGGAGGTATGAAGACATTCGCAGGGAAAGCAGGTGATTTCACGACCGGTTTCGAGGACGAGGTATCGGCGCTTTTGTTAGGGTTCAAGACATCAACATATCCTAACCTACCACCTGGAAAGCCGCAGAGACAAAAATCAACACGATTTTCTTGCTCTCGTCAGACCCTTATATTCTTTAAATGATTTGAATACTCCACACGATACGAGGTGCAACAAGTAAATACTACTTTTTCTCCGATTATGGATTATTTGAAAGGTGTTCGAACGATTGAAAATTGAAAAAAATATTTGGTCCTACTCCAATCCCTGACATACGCATACACATCTTATAAACGAACAAAAATTATATTCGCAAATCACCATATCCTCCATCATTTAGTTCCAACTTTCAACAAACCAATACCCTCTGGTTACCGAAGCCTGAGAAGTAGAAAATGCGTTCCATTCTTAAAATTGGACATTCATGTACAATAATCAATATCCTAGAACTACCGCGAAGGGCTGATGCAAACCATTCAGTCCTCATGTTATACCGAATGAACTGGAAAACCAAGACGTGATATAAAAGCTTCAACAGCAGAGGCTCATAAAAAGCGATAATTCGCTAATACTTTAAATTCATCACACTTACCCTTACGCTTGAACCTATTTTCAGCAGGAGCAGGAGGCGCGTTAGAGCTCGCTTCAGACTTCGGAGTCGACTGGGATTGTGGACGAGAGCCCTGATGGATCAAATTCGTAGGAGACGCGAGAGTCGTCTCATTATTAGTCGGCTCAATTTTTTCCGGGAAACGGTCAAGACTCTGCTGATGGTAATGCGAATCATGAGCCCCGTGATCAAAGGAAGGCTGTTGCGGAGGCAGTGACGGAGGGCCACCAGGCAATTCGAAGTCTTTGGGCGGTGCGATCGGACCAGACGCTTCCGTTTCGGCTCCATTCGAATCCTGGTTTACCCACTTCTTGAGTTTATCGTCCCAAATGATCTAGGGAGTTTTCGTCACACGTTAGAAGAGTATGAACATTTCAAATGTTAATTACACCAGGGGTTGTCCGTCTTCCCAGAAAAGTAAACCATTTAACTGGAAACCGTAGCGCACTGAGATAATCACCATATTTACTCGAGTACCACACGCCCTCAAGTAAGAGGCGCATCAGGGTTTTTCAGTCAAAAGATGAATAATTTTGAAATTGTATCCACCAAGTAAGAAAGGCAACCCATTCCTAATGACTCTAAAACTGCAATATTTCAAAAATAAGAACACCCAAATCCAATTTAGACATGCATTGATCCTGGATTCAACTAATTTTCACTTACTTCCATTACATAAAAGTTTTTCTGTTGAAACTAGTCAAAAATTTCTCAATAATTTCAAATAAAATGTACACCTAAAATTTCTGAATATTTTTCAAAGATCAAACCCGCCTATGACGCCCACCCCATGTTCCCTCTAAATTTAGAGAAAAAAAGGTGGGCGTGTAGTAAATAAGGGTACTGTAGTTTGCCTTAACTTTCCAAATTATACCACCCCTATACAACACAATGAAAACAAGCTTGTCCTGCTTAATAATGTAAATGCACGCCTTCGGTATTATTTTTCGATTTCCTGCACGTTTTGAGTGCTCCAACGAGCTGAAAGCAATACCCGCATCTTTTCCAGTGACGAACACATTGAGTGAATAGCGTAACACCAACTGGGATCTTTTTTTTTCACAGGATTAAGCAAGGAAAATGCAGAGCCAGCATATTTATCGGTGAACCAAAAACCACTCACGGATTTCTGGCTATCATCTGGAAGTATCATCTGGTTCGGTGCGTTCGGCACCAGTTTATTCACGATTTTCTTGATCCAGCTCGGAGCAGTGGCACTTTGGGAAATATCTCCGTTTTTCGCTGGTTGCTGCTGATGCTTCTTGTCTTCCGACAGTTCATGAGGCATTTTATGCGAACCAGGCATCGGTTCATTCGCCGGTCGTTCGGACAAAGTAGGCATAGGTGGCAAGGACGAAAAATTGTTTCCAGCCCAGCTGTCACCGACGGGCCCAGGCCGCTGGGATCGCATCCCGCTTCTCCCAGCCGGAGGCGGGAAGCCATGTTCAAAGTTGGCGGAAGGAGGAAAACGTTGATTTCTACTCGAATTCAAACTCGTGTCTCCCGAAGAATTCTTTCGTCTCTCTGCTCCGATTGCTCCAAGATGCCCGCTGGCAGCAAGGGTGCTGGCAGACGAGACTGACTGACGATCGGACTCGACGGATATTTGCGAAGAAACCGATTCCTGCCAAAACGAATAATTCAAATTTGTATCCAAACAATTACAATGACACAACACATCAAATGCGAGCATGCACACTGAATAAAGAGAAGTAAGTCTGACAAGCGCGATAACGAGAAAAAAAGTGAAATAAGATGCAGCAGGGTGATGGACGCCAATATCTTGAGAACACCCCGGAACAACAAACACGCACAACTTTTATTTAAAAATCTGATGATCGCAAGAAGGCACAGGCAAAATTTGCTATCCATAAAAAAAGAAAAATTCAACCTTCTCGTCGAGGCAAAATATTCCGAAATACAATGCTACAAATGATTAAGGAAAAAGCTAACAATAAAGGAACAATACACAAAATAAAATAAGAAAATGACAGCTTTTCGACAAAATTGACTGTACTGTAACCTACTATACTGTAAAATGAATTAGACCAGCTCAGAGCTTTTTTCTGCAGATACACGATTAAGATACATAAAAAATACAGCACCCGTATCCACTCGAGTACCATGCGCCTTCGGGTGAGACGCGCACTTTGGTTTTTCAGTTGAAAATTTTGATTAAATCCGATCCCCAGTAAGACGCGCACCCCATCCTAGGTAACTCTAAAACCACAATATTTCCAGAATACGAACTCCAAATTTAATGTGGACATGAATTTGGCGAAATTCAATTGCTTTCATTAAAATAAGTTAGCTGTTAAACTTCGTCCACAATTTTCATTTAGTATCAAGTTTAATGCAAACCTAGCCTTCGAAAACTTCTTGAAAAATGTATACCAGCCTGTGACGCACACTTTTTTTTTATTCTCGAATGTCAGAAAAATTGTGTGCGTGGTTCTTGAGTAAATATGGTATTTAACAGAAAAACCACTAAATCATACCGTGCACGCGACAGAATGAAAACAGACAATCATTGCAAACATAGGCTTAAACTCAAACTTAAGACAACAAAAGTTAAGCTCATTCATGCCCTACAAAAGTCCACCTAGGCACCTCCGATAAGGACCCTGTCTCCTCCTCCTCCTCCTCCTCAATACAGCGGTAATTGGCAACGGCTGCCGGCAACTCCACGCACCTCTGTGTCCCAGCAGAAAAAAAGCAGCGTTTCCGTGAGGTTTAAACGAAAAAAGTGTTCGTGACGGCACAAACATCCACACCGTGCGCTTTCCGCATAAATAGATAAAAATAATGACTGGGCTCACCTTCCGTGCTACTGCAGGCGCTGAGGCCGGGTCCCAGTATTCGACTGATCCCGAACGATAAGCCCTATTATTCGGTTCAAAACCGGGCTGTGGGTGAACATCTGCAAGTGTCATGCCTCCTGGATGAAAACCTCCAGCTGTGAAGTTTTGAGGAACGCCAGGCACCATCATAGGCTGTACAGGCTCTCTGGCTGCATCAGGAATGTTGGGTAAAGGAGCAACTGGAGCAGGAAGCGGCTGAGGCTGACTATGAGACCACGGTGTGATTTCCCCAACAGACGGCGGATTACGGGCAACACCCATTGATGCGGGTGGAGGAAGCACTTGAGCCGGTGCGGACACTGAACATAAAATAACGACATTAAAAATCACAGCTTATAAAATATTTTTTCACCATTCTGCACAAAAATTTCCAGTTTCTTACAGTTTTCTTTTTAGACTCTAAAAAATTATTATGGGAGTATAGATTACAAACATGTCTTAAACATAACCTGTCAAAAATTAAACCAATCTACAGTACAGTACTTCAATCTCTAACCAGCTGATATACAGGAGTTAGCCTTTTGATTTATTCTCGTACAATTAAGCAACTGCCAAGAACTAAAAGGTTCTCATTGTTTCCCGCAAGTTTACAGAGATGTTCAGAGAAATGAGAAACACTTCGAGGAGTTTTTCCTTCCTACCTCTTCATTTACTAAATATTCTGTACACAATTCGTAAAAGTATGCAGCAAAATGTTACACAAGGTTTCACAGTCCAGTCGAAGAGAGAAATTACATAATTCGCAAACAACACTTGTATTTATCAACTTGGTTGTAATGATGTTTTGGGAATGCAGGTATTCACCAACTTGGATCAGTTTCAAAATACAGTAGTTTTATGCAACACAAATACTATCACAAGGCAGAAATTCACAACAAACCTGGTTCAGCTGGAACTTCGGGCAAGGAAGGCATTTGTGGAACAGCAGTCGGCACGGGCATATCGACACTTTTTTGTAGATCAACATGCGCTTCATTCTTTACAACCTCTGGAGCCACTGGTTCGGGCTGAATTTGAGCAGCATGATGCTCAAACCGTTGCTGATTCTGGACTTGTTCCTGAACCTGGTAACTATCCCGACGTTCGGGACGCGGCTGCCCACGAGCTCTAATTTTTAATGCTGTCAGCCAACCGGGGGCATCCCGATTCCGAGCGCGCCGGAAACCGATCGGTTTCAAATTCTCTGCTATCTCCAACACAGCCTCCACGAAGCCGTCAACATCGATCAACCCAGATGCCCCCGTACGTCCGATCCAATCACCAATAGCAGCCACGTAGTCGTACGCTGCATCCGACTTCATGGCATCCAAAAGCCTCTCAGCTTTTATTAGCTTGAATGCCTAAAGAAAAACATTCGTTAATAAATTATATAATTCAACGGGTAGAATTAAAATCTTAACTGAGCAACCAATGCTTAGCTGGGCAACACAAGAGCACACAATCGTCATTTAACCCAGAGATTACGGCATCATCAACTAGTCAACATCGATAAACCGCCACCATCATTTTTTTAGAGGTTTGTGGCGGTTTCAATGGGGATATTGGTTATCGAAAAAGCTAAAATATTATTTTTTTTAAATCAAGCATAATAGCAAATAAAAATCGTAATCTTCTAGAAAACAATCAATATACCCTGGGATGCATAAATTCTATCTAGCTAATGTTTCCAAAAAGTAATTTATGTCATCTTCGTGTTAGTTTTTTTTTTTTTAATGGAGACCTCTCATAGAAACTTGAAACGTTTTGGCGGTCAATCGAAGACAAAATTAATTGGCAGGAGCATATTTGAATTGTGTAGTTTTGGCGGACGGCGTTTCAAGTGGGTTTCCAGTGCTATCACAGATCAATAGGAAATAATTGTTTTTGAAAATAAATGCGGCAGTTGCAGGGGGTGGTTTCTTTCCGAGGAGCATCTTACGAAGTTTGCCAGTACATATATTCTGCAACAGTGAATTTTCAATAACTTTTCCAACTAGAATTCCCAAGAGCAGCAAAATCTGACATCAGATATCACACGATTATAGAATTCCACACTCATTGAGTAAACTTCACACGAAGAACGCAGAATTATATCGCGAAATTCCACTTGGTCTCAATGAACCTCAAGCGAGCTTCGAAGAAAATCGAATCACCTGAAGCTGTGGAATGGAGAATTCCGGATGGGAAAGTCGCATTCCGTACTCGTACAACTCCGTCAAACCGATAGCGTAATTGGTAGTGATGTCTTCATAATTCACTACGCTTGACGACGAGTCAGTTCTACCAGCGCCAAGCAACACGAGTCGAGCGCCGGGATCTTCCCACGAGCCGAACGATGAGCCAGCAACCAAATAACAGAACTGAGATGCGTGTAACTTGCCCATCGCCCCTAGGATGAGAGAGAACGAAAGTGCAGCGATAAGTAGTGTTGAATTTTACAGAATGGCGAATGCGTCCCGCAATTGCGTAAAAAAGAAAATTCGTCAACTCACTCAAATTATCGCCCATCCTTTCGATAGTCTGAGAAACCATTTCGTCGTCTTCGCAATTTCCGATTACCATTGCAAGATGGGAGCGCCAATCTCCCAGACTTGGGTTCCAATTCTGGAAAAAAAGGCAGGTACTGTATAGTCACATGCTCACATCAGAAGCGAGTCAGAAAATCAGTCTTCCGAAAAATTTGATCAGGGATTACTGTACAGTACTATGTTGGAGCTCTATCGGAATGAGATTCGGATGACTGGCTAACAAATCCGATATTCGCAAAACTGTAACCTAGAAAAGGTTATATATTTTCAAGCCCATCACAATGAACTACAGTACAGTAAAATCTAATTACACCAAAACTCATGGTTACTTCATTTTTAATCGAAATAAATGACTGGAAAAAATCTCACATCAGACCTGTCAATAATCAATTACATCTTGCTTTCCTGGCATTCCCACCTTTTTCATTATTCTTTGAAAAACTGAGTGATCTTGTGAAAAAAAAAATTAGCTTCGATCATGCACCCCATCAGTTGCACAAATTTCTTCATTGTGGAAAAATGACGTGAAAATCTCTTCCTTCTGGGAGGATCTTGTCCGTAAACACTTGGAAGCCTGCTTGTAATTAATTACAGCTTCCGTCCAATACAAGTCAGTCAGTCACATGTGGGATTGAAAATTTCGTACTTTACGCACCTTCGTCAAGAAATTTCTACCCAGAGAATCAATTAAACATTGCTCAAAAAAATGTATTTTAACGAGATCGTTTCAACTCTGTGGGTTTTGTGCTGGGACTAAAAAAGTTCCTTATGCAGTAAAATCTCGCTGCAATGATGCTGTTGGGACCGGGAAAACGGCTTCGTTATAACACAAAATTCGTTACAAAATGATTCGAATAACGTAGAGTAATTGCTATTGGCACCTGAAAATGACTTCGTTTGAACCAATAATTCGTTAAAAAGATAACTCTTTGTACCGAGAGTCTACTGAACAATTTGTTGTGAAGTTAGTCGAATAAACAATTTGTTGTGAAGTTAGTCGAATGAACAATTTGTTGTGAAGTTAGTCAATGTGAAGAGATTATACTGTGTTTTAATGAAGAAAAAAGGATGAATACAGCATTATGAACGGGTACAATACTATGCATCTTAATACGAGGGTTCTAACAAAAGTTCTCAGAATAGGAATTAAAATGGCGCAAAATCGAGCTGAAAAAAACTTATTCTTTAGGGATAACATATTCTTTGGCACACACAAAAAATCAGCCCTGTTTCACTATTTTTTTTTTCAATTTTTTGCAAAATTCCCCCTGGCAGAGTTTTGCTCTCCACTCAAAAGATGAAGCGCCCTTCCTGCAGTTTTTTCTTATGTTCCCAACCCATGGAATTAATGCCACATTGATTTCAAGAATTCTGAGGGGAAAGCTGGGCTACACTACATCAACAAAAATCAGCCACCAAAGTGGCGGCTGTTGATGAAAATGGCGGAATTACCTTGGAAGACCTGGAGGCAACCCTTGGAATTAATGCCACGTTGATTTCAAGAATTCTGAGGGAGAAGCTGGGCTACATCAACAAAAAATTGCAGGAAGGGCGCTTCATCTTTTGAGTGGAGAGCAAAACTCTGCCAGGGTGAATTTCGCAAACCATTGAAAAAAATCGTGAAACATGCCTGATTTTTTGTGTGTGTGCCAAAGAATATGTTTTCCCTAAAGAATAATTTTTTTTCAGGTCGATTGTGCGCCATTTTAATTCATATTCTGAGAACTTTTGTCAGAACCTTCGTATAAGTCTGGCAGTGTCAGGAAATTGAATAAACCACAGCAGAACAGACTCATGAATAATTAAATAAAAACTCACGGTGATGTTGGGAGAGGTTTGATGCAGCACGAGATGATAAAGTGTTTTCAATGGATCTTGCGGACGCAGCGACTCGGAAAAAGCTGCTAAAATTCGCTCAAATGCTCCCGACTCCGCTGGCATCATTTTAGAAGCCAACAACGCAGCATGGCCCCACAGCCCGGTCCCAACGGCGTGATCTGTTGAAAAAAATGAATAGTACAGTAATGAAAATAGAAAATGAATATACGCCCGCAATGGAGTCTAGAATCATTACACAGTAATGTAATGTGTTTTCACTAACCTAGTGCCTCCGACCGCTGCCCCGCCAACATAAGGCGGTAAAACGTTTCCAAGGACTCATCCTCTCCCGTACCATCGTCTACTTCTAGTTGTGGATTCTGTTGAGAAAAATACGCATTGCACTTCCTTTAAGGCATCAACTTCGAAACAATGTTTCAATTCGGAACGCCGAGAAGACACTAAGAAAGCAGCGGCAAACATCTTATTGATCAGCAGAAAATCAGCATTTTCGTGCGATTCAATCTTGGACAAGAGTATCTTGCATATTGTATCTTGGACTTATCTTGCAGTCATAAGTGTTGTTGATAAATCAAAATCGATCGCAGTGAACTGACTCCAAGTATAAGTAGACTTTCTGCAATTTTATGAAAACGTAAAACAGGACCCTATCCACTTTTACAAGTTTTTGCCACAAAGCTCCTGACCTACTCGTTCCTTTGATTAAAAAATAAATGTTTCATCGTGATCGACGAAGTAGAGAAATTAATCACCATAGAACTTCGATCACCAGGGAATCTGATTAACCGTGTCTAGATTTCGAATCAGTAAGTAAAGAAGCGGAATGCAAGCCTCGTAATCATAATTCAACACGCTTACTTTCCTTCGGATCCAAATATTAATGCAGGTAATCTGCTTCACGATTTTCAAGAAATACAATGTGAGGTCCGTTTGACATTGTTTTTTAAATATCGCGAATGAAACCTTTGATAAATTGGAAAATATTCGAAAAGAAGCCCGTCATTAGTGTACACACAGCAAATGAAAATCTCGCGTAACTTTCGGACACCCAATATCTTCTTCAAAAATACGAAAACAGTACTTACATCTACTACAGAAAGCCCAGTGGAAGAAGCTCCGTCGCCACGAGCAGTGGGCATTCCCCGTTCCTGCCCCTCGGCGATTGCACGAGCTTCTAACCCAGAAACACCTTCCCCACCTTCGCGTATCGGTGCATCCAAAGTTCCCGATACAGCTTCTACATCACATCGTTTCACGAGCAGCTCGGCGATGTCACTATGCATCATGGACTATGAAAGAAAAATTATAATTCATCATATGAGCAAAAAAATCTTGGGAATCTGCATGAAACTCACCCCATTCTGCTTGATTAGCAGAACAATGAATTCCAGCAGTAAAATGTGATCGGACGCGATATTAACATCTAGATCTTCGATCATTCGCATACAGTACGCAAGTGCCGTCTTTTTGCTGGACGATCTGAAAACAATGCGCAATCATTAGGGCATCAATTCAGAGAAATTTAGCGGATTAAGTTATGTCGAACCTTGAAAGAGGCCCAGGAAATTCGACCAAGTGGGAATCGTAATTCTCGGCGCTTTCGATTTCTTCGACGGTATCACACATGCCGAAAATCTCCAGAGTATCCTGACCGGGATATTTAACCAAGAAGCGGCCATCCGATAAGAAGTCGCCTATAGGAAAGAACAGTATACTCTTAAGGAATCTCGGAGAAAAAACTAGATGCGTCACAGCGTAATACCAATGGCATGGTCCCCTGAAAATTTCGGCACATCCTTGAAACGTTTTAGACCTTTGCCTTCGTTGCCTCCATCAAATTCGCCAGCCTTAATCACGGCGGCATCAACTCCACCTTCTTCCCTGCGTATCGGAAGATAACGAAGTCCACAATTAACCTTGAGGACGAGTAGGGCCAAAAAGGTAAAGAGAAAAAAAATCCCTCAACCAACCGATGCCATTACACACAAACGGAAGAGAATACTTTCAGTGATACGCTCTCAAGACGATCAAACCATCACGACGTGAACTTTAGTGCAAAATCATTCGGAGACTTCCATGTAGGAAACGAATATCCCGAGGATTTATAATTACCACTGCAACTGAGCAAACAATCATCTTCCAACCAGTAAGTATACCACTCCATCACGCATAAGTTGCTCCTCTCACCCAATAACTTCCAAGACGTCAACAATGCGCAATTTCCCCTTCGGGTGACTCAGTCCAGCGCTGGAAAACGCAACGCAAAATAGCACGCAGAGAACCCAACAAACGTGCGACATGAGTCGCATTTTTACACATCGGGTCGGCGGTTCAACAGGGGTTGGTGGCTTATCAAAAAGCTGGAGTGATATGAAAATTAGGCATAATAGGATAGAAAATGTGTATTCTTCTAGAAAACTATCAATATAAACATGAGGGGCATAAATTATACTGTACATTACTAATGACCCAAAGAAGCGAATTGTGTTTATGTTTCTTTTTTAATCAGAAACCTCTCGCAGAAACTTGAATCTTGTTGGCGGGTTATCAAAGACAAAAATAATTCGCAGTAGATCATTTGAATTCTCAATGATTTCGCCGGTTGGCGTTCTAAAGGGGTTTCTCATTAAGGAAGACTTTTTTAAATAAATGGCACTTGCCGAGGGTGGCGGCTTATCGGGGGCTTCTTAACGAGGTTGAATTGTACATGTACAAATGCCTTTCTGAGACTTTACGCGTGAATTTTAGAAATTCGGATTTTCACGCTAACCAGCAAAATAATACCGTAATCTTCAGAAATTAGCGATAGTCTTTGAGTTTACAATGCCAACACATCAAAGGTAGATTACAGAGAATTCAAAATTCAAGAAGTCTTTTTTTTTTGGGTCCATGTCCAGTAGCCACAATGTTGAATTAGTCACTGTATTCTGTAACTAATTTTTAATTACAACGAAGCTGATTTACAGGTCCTAGTGGCTTCGTTGTAACTTGTATACGAGCGAGATTCCACCTTAGCTCTGAAAAATTGCGTTCAGATACATATACTCCCAATTCAACTGAAGACTGACACACAAAGACACCAATCCCTCTCGCAATACATGCACGCGATCTTGACGAAAAAATTGCAGGAATGGGATTCGTACGTGACTTTCATCAGCGCGATGCTGGACAGCATCAGAAGAACCGGTTTTCCAACAAAAAAGTACCCTTCCTACATTTAAAAATAAAACTCACCCGTCACGCTCGTTAATCGATGCACCGGAATTCGGCACGTTCAGCTTCGCAGTCAACTGCTTCGTCGCAGCTGCAGCAACGTACTGCGCCATGGGGTACAAAAACTGGGCAGCGTAATTCATGTAATACGGATCCATCCCTTGTCCAGTTCCATACGGGTAACCACCAGCTGCTGCAGCGTATCTTCCATAATCTTGACATACAAAAACATAACACATTTTAAAATGGATTGAAATAAAATATAATACAAATCCAAGACACAAACCTGTTTGTTGTTGCACAGCCCGAGCACGATACGGATCATCATAGCGCGGATATCCACTCCTGCTAGCTGGCCTGGATCGGCTGAATGTTCACGCGGTAAAAGAAGCACAGACCAGAGAACCACGAATAAATGTTAGTTTCCCCACAGAAAATTTCAAAGACAGCGCAAATGCAAAGAACCGAAACTAGGATTGCTTTAATGTCTACCCGTTTCATTCGTGTAGGTGAAGTTTGCTATATATATGCTGCTGTGCTCTTCAAACAGAAAATAGGAAACTAAACAAGGAATTTTTGTCAAGGTTACCACACACTCGAGACAGTAATACCAGAATAATCATGAAGATATTAGCGATAGAAAGAGAAAAGCAGACCAACCTGTCCCTAAAATCAAAATCCGGCCAATCGGAATCATAGAGTCTTTGAGAATCTATGTCGTCCCTAAAGGAGTACGTAAGTAGTTTTTCACGACACACCAGCCGGATCAGGAAGCAGACAGCATCCAGCAGCAACAGGCAAAGTTCGATATCGCATAGATGAGCAGGCATAAACCAAACACACCGAAATGAGTAGTGCAAGTTAAGGGTGGACGAAAAAGAAAAACCAAAGCGGAAAAGCATAAAAACCGGGAGAGAAAAACCAAAACAATAACTCATCAATGCACCGTCAACACTTTTCCATTGCATTCCTTTCTCACTTATTTTCACATAGGAAGGCAATGGATGGGCCAAACCAAAACAGACGGAACCGCAAACGAAACCAGCATAATCGAAAACGGAATCCGACCAATACCAAGTGCAGCAATTTGCACGCATGCCTTAGTGGGATCCTGCGCTCAACTATTTTCATTCTTCACACTAACAGCAATTGACTCGAAAGTGGCCACTCCATAATAAAAATACGTGTCACCCCAATATCAACAATATCACATGACGATCTCTTCATTACGGCGTTCTTTAGAAATAACGGATAAATTGACCAATGAATACTCATGAATCATCAAGTTCAAGCCTCCGCAATCCCATTACAAGACTCGCATGATTCGCATTGTACTGTACACTGTTATGCTTTAAATTTTGAGGTCATTATTTCGAATAGGGAATTTATTCAATTAACACTGTCCGCTTCTTGAAGGAGGAAAATAAAGGTTCAAGTATTTTCAAACACAATATGATTTTAACTCGAAAGTCACTTTACGATCATGCGGATATTTTTTATATTCAAGGCCCACATGGCAGAGCAAGAAAGCCTCAAATAAAAATTTTATAAAATTAAGCCGGTGAACCTACACGAACAATTTTCCCACATTCAGAAAATATTAATTTAACCACTTTTTGTAACGAAAAAAACTTCGGGGGAGCGTACGACTGAAGATTAGGTTCAACGCAAAGGAGAACTCCACAGAAAAAAAAGGTGACACAGATTGCTCGTAAATGCAGACCACAAAAAATTATGTTTCAAAACTTCAAAACGCAAAACTGGGTGATTTGAAATCAAGAAACCGTTTTTGATGAACTGTGAAATGAAAGCAACTCTAACCTGTCGTATACGCTCGAATAACCGCGGCTGCGACGACTCCTCGCATCGTCGTCGTCGTCATAACCGTGCCAACGACCTCGACGGTCCCTTTCGTCGTATTCTTCTCTTCCGTATCTGCCGGTTGGGGCAACCGCTGCGGCACTTCGCTTTGCAACCACCATCGCACTGGAGTGACGAGCAGACGGAGTTTCGTACTCACGTCGGTCGTCGTAACGCCGACTACGATCCCATCTATCTGCATTGGAAGACATTGGCGCGGGTCGACGCTCACGAGAGCTTGCTCGTCTTCTCCCTTCCTGGTGACGATCGTAATGACGATTGTGTCGGCTGGATCCTCTGTCGTCTTCGTCAAAGTCTTCGGACGACGGATTGGAGTCGTTGGCGGCACTAGCACCGTCCCTCTGACTGTATGGACAAATGAAAGCAAATGATGTCAACCTGGTTATACTAACGTAGCAATAGAACAAAAAACAGAATGTAACGGATGATACAGTAAGTTAGAAAAACAATAACGACAGGTACCGTAATTACCCGAGTATCACGCGCATCTGGTTTTCTTGTCTTGAACTTTGGATATAATCCTACCCCCGAGTATGACGCCACCCGCACGTTCAATGACTGAAGAGGGCAACATTAGGATAAAAAAAGGTATCAAAATTAAATTTTGACTTGAATTGAACCCATATTGAAATAATTTTTCATGGTTTCCTTTGGGAATCATTCTTAAATGATTTTTATTAAAAATGTCCTAAAAGGATCAACCATCTAAAATTGTCATATTTTGGAAAACTCTATACCCACTCATGACGCACACACTCTTTATTGTACTTTCTTTTGTAAAAAAAATGTGCGCATGGTACTCGTAAATTTGGTAATTTTTGAATAGGACCTAAACTTCCAGAAACACCAGCAGTGAACAAACATGCAACTGAAGTCATCACGTCGACCATAGGGCATTCCATCGAACAAGCTCACGGAATGACTTTTTTGAATACTGTATGCATTTCGAGGTTCTACAGTATTTCTATAAAAATTGGGCATTCACTTTCTGAGCATTGGATGAAACAACCTCACGGCTCCGCCTCATGCAGGAAAATATTAACAAGCCTACAGTATACGTTTCACTATGCACTATTCGCAACGTTTGGCAGAGCAGTGTATCATAACTCACCGTCTTCCGCCACGCCGCCTTCGATCTTCATCCGGATATTCGTCATGATGCCTCCGCGTTCTCCCAGGCTCACCTTTGCCGTATCGATCTCGTTCATCTTTCCTCCTCCTGTCCCTACCCTTTCCTCCGCTAGAATCCACCGCGGAGTTTTCTCCCCCCGTGGGCGTTGTAGTCGGAGGCGTTTCCTTGCCGCTCTCTTCAACTCTAGTTCTTCCGCGTCTCAGTCGATCGTCAGTTTCTGATGAGGTGCCCCCTTCTCCAACACCATGGCTTGCTAGACGTCGAGTGAAATTACGCGGATCTGCACTCGGCGGCGGCTGACGACGAGGATCCACTGCGCCGCCCGGGACAGAGCGATTGACCGGGGATCGGGTTGGAGCAACTGCACCAGTAATCGCGGTCATACCCATGGTTTCCAAGCCATCACTTTCAGATCCGATGGTTTCTTTCCTCGGCGGAGGAGTCGACCTTTCCGGTCCAGGCCCACCGAAACGACCGTCATCATTGCGGTCTCGAACAGGCGGCTGCGAATAAGGACAACATCAGTCTTCACTGAGGCGGCATTCGGAATAACCATCCAGTGCAGATCTTACGTACGCTGTTGAAGACATCTGAATAGCACTTACAATTTTAAATTTTCAAGAAAGGCACGCAACACAACATTTCGAATAAGAATTCGTGCTTCCTCGTTGAAGCCGCAGATTTCCAAAAAGTTTTGAGACGGTACAGCAGCAAAAATGCCTGTTTAGTGAACCTGACCTTTCCCAGTTGAACCTCGATAACGTACCTCCCTAAGTCGAATTTTCCATCAGCTCAAGCATGAATTCCTTCAGAAAGAATGCATGAACATACTCTCTAACTCGAAGGCTTTTCCTCGTAAACCTCTTTAACTCGAATATTCTTCGGCCTTTTAGCAATTATTCTCTCGAAACAGGAAAAAAAAGCAATATAAGTAACGATTGGTTTTGAAAGGAAGTGAAAGACTACTTCGGAAATGAACCCTTGCCTCCAAGTTCGGCATCCATTCAATACATTCAAAAAGCAATTTAAGGCCCAGAATATCAACTATGACAATTTCCTGTAATTCTCCTTTATTTCCCACAACCCTGCGAAGTTCTGAACTGACATGATACCCAAGTCGTTGCTAACCCCCTGTGCATTTGAATCTCCGATACGGGAGGATAACTAGAAAGATGAACCCGGAAGTACGGCGGATCAGCTTGCACGGGAAAAAAATTCTCGTCGAATATCATGGAATTTCGAACCCCTGATTTGACTGAAGTTACGTTTTCCAAAAAGCCTCACGAAGCGAAGTCGCAAAATGACTCACCGGCATCGTAAATCTTGGGGGAACCTGCTGCAAAGTTTGAGGGGGCGGCAACATAAACGAAGCACCACCAGAGCTACCGTCTCCCTCACCGTCGTTGTCACCACTTCCTCCATCAATATCGCCATCATCGCCGCCGTCATCAATTTCTCCAGCGGCTTCTCCGATGGTTTCTTGTCGCACACCCAAACTTGCGGATGAAGAGGAAGAAGAAATGGTTGACGCGGAAGTCCCAGCGGATGGCGGCATTCTTGCACTCGATGGCTGAACCGCCGACGACGAGTACGGCAGTGGATGGGCATCTGCTGGTTGATATCCATCTCCTTCTCGTTCGAAATACGCTGAGCAGTCAGGCACCGAGGATCCTTTCTCAGTTTGAACTCCTTGTTCAGATTCTGGAAGGTGATCATCTTCGGTGCTTACGACGAAGACATTTGGAGTATCAACTGGATCACTGGAAAAACATTGGAGCCTTCATCATTCATTCAATACCAGCTCGAGCGGCTCTTGTCTGCTCTATCAATGATCAAAAAATATGAAATCGAAGAGAGTACGGCCATGGTTCGTAGGTCTCCTGTCTCCGAGAGTTTTCCCATAAACTTATAAAACGCATCTACCGAAGTCTGAACCAACACCAAGAGATTGCTTCGTCCCGCATTAGAATACAAAAGAAGGGGTACACCTATAAACGAATTCTGACTTCAAGATGCGAAGGCACTATAAAATACTTACAAATTCCCTGCGTCAGTCCCGGCAATATTCGCACCATTCACGACCTCTTGCTCATTTCCGTTACCAGGATCAATCGACATTTCCGCACTTCCGATGTCAGCAAAAGCAGAATCAGAAGGTCCATTCACATGAGACAAGACGGTATCACTTTCAGCCGCCGATCCTACGAAGATTATGAATGTTGATCTTCAATTCAGATACATTACCGTTGAAATATTCAATATTGTACGAACCATCCTTCCGAGTCGCATCACCGTCACTAGCAACCAATTCAGCTGCTCCTTCGTCCTGCAGAGAAATAGAACGATTTAGAACACCAAATGAGAAGTAGCCGTCGTTCGTGTTATACCTGGTACAAATCAACGACCCCCGCGGAACCCATGGATTCCATTCCAGTTGCCGGAATGTTCCCGCTATCATCGCAAGCCGGAGGTTGTGAACAGTAGCTTCCCGTGAAGAGGACTTCCTCATTATTAGCGGGAGTGAAACCGCTATAGCTCACAAATGCGGTTGGTATAGACATTTTGTGGTATTCTTGGGTCGGCACGAACGAATGCGGAGTTTCTGTGGGATGCTGCTCGTAAGGAACGGACGTGTCTTCATCACCCCAACCCCAATAATCTCCACCAGGTGTAATGGGGTGCTCGGGGGCATAACTTGGAGGCTGTCGCATAGAAGGAACGAATAATAGTGCGTGAATAAACGATCTCGGAATGAAAGCTGAAATAATAATAAACAAAACTTACTGCTGCCCAATTTTCCGTAAAGCGTCCATCAGTTTCCTGGTGCATGGCATCATCATTTGGATTCAGGTTAAGTTCCTGAAACTGGTGCGCCGCGTGATTGGCTGGAGGTTGAACATAGGATTGATAATTGGGGCCTGTTTTCGAAAACATGTTGCGTGGCTGTTGGGGGTAAACATTCGAAGCCTTGTGCATAGGGGGTGGCGCATTGCTATGATGCAACGCTTCTGAACGTCCTCCGGCTCCTTCATCATTCCCATTCACATTCCAGTCCCATTGGTCATTCCATTCCTATGAAGAATAACACGCTCTTTTTCCAGGACTTCGCCCACCATGAACATCTGGAAACTAACCTGATCCATCTCGTTGATAATCCGGAACAACCAGATACGGCAGAAAGTAAAACGCTTAGAACGTTAATTACACTCGTCCATTTCCGACTAATGACCCAATTTCTCAAAAGTCTTCATTCTACGCGAAGGGTGTAGAAATTGTACGGAAACACAAGATAATAATCACATATCAACAACCTTAAGAGCTTCGACAGACACCGGAATTCCACGAACCTCTCAGCTACTGTCCATGTCCACGTGGTGACGTGTTCAAGCATCGGTGACCCAACTCGGATGTAAGGTCACCGCCATGACATTAGACAGTTGCTACATCTATCAAGAAAACCACAATTCCACTTTCGATACAGTGACATCTGTTGAGTTGCGCTCCAGAAGAATCGAGAGGTCATTTGTACCAGTGAAATTGAAATCTGATGATTTTCTTTATTCGGTACTGTATTTATCAAGTTTTCTGTTCGCACATTTAGCTCTTTGAATCATTTTCGATGCAATGGTGTATTCCACGACACTTGTTTGTCACGACACCTGATTTTCACGATTCTGTAAGCAGAGAACTATTTGGCAATTTATTTCAATCCAAAAACAATTAATTGCACGCCATCAGTCCCTGAGTTGTGTACACTAGTGCATAATTCACTACCATACTGTTCAAATTCTGTACTACAAGTTCAGCACAGCTATACGGGAATTCGCCGTGCTAAAGTACAGTACAGTACAGTTATATGAAGGAGTTCCATATTCAATGTGACAGGTCCTCACTGCACAAATTCCAAGTGCGTCATTAATAATCTTAGATGTCGCATGTTTCGGTAGTCTGTATATAATCCCAGCTTCGTACCCTTCTCCAGAACTGGCAGAGAGCGCGGTTGGGTTGCTATACAGTTATATATCCTTAAAGGTTCATCCGCGCATGACTATGGACCTACACAGTGTATACATCAGTACCTCCCATCATAGACAGCATGCAATGCAAATATGGTGCCGTTTGACATTTTGTCACCATTAGCAATTTATGAGTCCTGGAAAAAAATATTTCGGCAAGTCTGCATCACCAGCAGGATAGCAGAAATATTCGCATCCTAAGTCCTTGAAAGTAAAAAGTTTGCTAAGCATACGCGTATGCATACGCATATTGGAGTGGAAAAGTATTCATTGTCGCATTTCTTACATAGCCCAATTACCCCACCTGAAGACCCGCGGTGCATCTGCTGACTTGTCTCTGCTGCTGTTATCGTTTGTACGTCGTGCTGTGATGGTAGCAACACCTGCATGTACGACGCATGTAGGCGCGCGGTGGGGATAGTGCGGGGCATCCGCCGTGCCTGGGCTGTGCATTGTACGTTAAAGGAAGGTGAGGGGCAGGGGCAGTATAGTAGTACAGTACTGTAATAGGGATCCACACATACAAGAGTAGCGACATCTGTGAAAGCGCATGGAATGCATTCGGGTCGTCCAAGAGTCCCCATCAGGTTTAGCTGAGGAAGGCAAGAGTGGAGAAACTGGAGGCTGGATTTCACTCTGAGCTCGACTTTCAAATCGATTGATCAACTCTACTGTACTTCCTGTCGGTTTTGTTATGGTGTTGTTGAGAAGATCAACGTCATAACCCAAATTACTTGGGTGTGACTGCCGAGTTGAGGTTATTCGGTTCCTGAAAAACCTCAGTGTATCGAAGTGTCTCGAGTATTTATGTCGAACCTCAATCCCATGGAACACCCGTTAACGCGCAAGATCAATGTTCTGTATGATCTGAAGGATTTCACCATGCTATCGAAAAATCCCGTTTTATGACAGCACCATTATTCTAGATCTAAAGCATTGACAGTGGTGAAGGGAAAGTTGATGAGCTGACCGATGAAGTTCACGGTTTTATTCAGGTTGATGAGTTAAGGATGCCGGATCACGGTGTTGTTGTTGAAGTAGAATTCAACAAGGTGTTGGATTTTGATGGCGGTAACCATGAGAGAGTGATGCCTTTGCTTTCTGAGAGAAGTGAATTCATAGCCATGAAAGCGGACATCGAGGAAGCTACAAAAGACTTCGACGAATATGAGAAGTTGCTGGCGCTCTTCAGTACATCCTCCAATGATCAAATACCGCGTAAGTGATCTAACATAGTATGCATAAAAGCTTCAGCTTTCTTGAAAATCGTTTGGCCAACTCTTGTCCTTCCGTTTTTTAAATTTTAATATGAGTTTGTCCATCCATCTAGGTGATGATCTTGAGAAAAAATTGTCAGCATTATCCAACACTCTGAATTTCTTGAAAAACAGTGGCGCTGTGGAGAGGTTCATTGAAAAGTTCAAGTCGGTCACTAGCCGTCCTTTTTTATCTGCAAACCCAAGGTATATCATATATAAATTTCTGCATTATGAATCTTTACTCATTAAACGTTTGATTTCAGTCTTTTACATGCGGATCCTCTTTCCCTCTGGCAGTTGGGGACGATTGGAAGTAAGCCCAGGGTGCAGGTTTGTTGTACTTATTTTTCTGAAGAAAAAGCTGTGCTGTTCATAGGATCAAACTTCTGATAGGTGGTTGAGCAGGCATTGAAGGATGTGTGTCCCACTGCTGGGTATCAGATCAAGACTGTTGAAAAAGAACTGGAAGATTTGGAGAAGGAACTGCGAGATATTGAGCGATGCAGAACGGGCAAATAGTATTACTGTACTCAAGTCTTTTTTTTACAGTCTTGATGTCGAAGGGATGATTTTCTAAAAGCTGTTTTTGAAAGCCATGTGAATTGTTTCCCTTCAAACCGGAAAAAGGTGCTTTTCAGAATGATTCCCATTGAGCGTCGTATTTGAATAATGTTGGGAAAAATAAATTCACTTGAGTATTTCTGTGTAATATGGATCAAGTGTTCAATTGAGAGTGCAAATCCCCGGTGATGTGTTTGGAATTGCTTTTCTGTGATCAACAAATGTGTTCTTAACTGCTTTCTTCTCTATTTACTTTCTTTGCATGATCAGCTGATGAACCATTCAGAAGGATTGCTGTCTCCTTTTATGTTCACACTTTTGCTCTTCATAAAAAACATACACTGTGAAAATCACTAAATCAAAGCTGTAGAAGTTTGGATGCAAGGGTTGTCTCACACTCCCACTTATGCTTGGCCTTGGGTATTTTTAGAGTTGGTACCACTGTGAAAAAATTATATGGTGTAGCCCATGCAATTCCAAGGTTCTGTAATTTTTCAGATTTTTGTTTAAAATTTTCGATTTACTGCATGATGATTGATGAAAACTTTCCAGTTCTGGTGATAGTTCTCCATTTATGTCACAAGCTGTGGAACCTTTTTCAGGCTAGACAAAAAATTGAAAATTCTCTGTTGTTTTGAGCTTGAACTTTCCTATATCAGAAATTATTTTTTTGCAACAATAGTAAACCAAAGTGAATTTTTCCAAGAGCAATGATTCATTTCCTCTTCAAAATCCTCATCCAAGGCCTATTTTTGGCTTGTGATATTTTTTCTTATTGCCTTGAAAGTTCATGAAACTTCCATTTATATTTTTAATTCATTAATTTTTTAACAGGAAGAAAGTATAGGGGTGTGAACAGGGGAACCTGCCCAAATGGGATGAAAATCAGGTGATGGGTGGGGGAAAGGAAAGATTTAAGGGGACTTGGGCAGAGGCCTCCTTGTCCTTCTTTCTGACCTGGAGGGAGAAGATTAAAAAATCAAAATAAAATAGACATTCCATAAATTTTGAGGCAAAGAAAAATATCATGGCCAAAACTTGACCATGAACCATGTTTTTGAAGAGGATATAAAAAATCAGAAGTGAACCCCTGCTCTTGGAAAAATGTAAGATGCACTTAGGTTTTCATTTGAAGCAAACAGAATACTGTTTGATAAAATTTGAAAATTTCAGAATTTGTTGCAAATTTATGCTAAAAAAAACGTATAATTTTCAATTTTGTGTGTGGCCTGAAAAAGTTTCAACAGCTTGTGACATGAATGGAGAACGCACTTGAACAGGAAAGTTTCCAGAAGTCAGGCAGGAAATCTAAAAAACTTGATGAAATTGTGAAAAAATTGAAGAACCTTACAATTGCATGGGCTACATCATATAATTTTTCTACATTGATGCCTAGTCTGAAAATACCCAAGGCCAAACAGAAGTGGGACAACCCTCCTATTCATAAATGTGACTGCTTAAGATCCTTCAAAAGCTGTCAGTTTCAGGTACTGCTCCTCTTCCAAGCTGTTGAATGATGTAACACTTCCAGGTGAACATCCTTTGCTTCGCCATAACAAATCTTGTTTGATGACATCCTTGCGCCCTGTCAATAATCTCCTGTAATTCAGTTTGCTATTTCTATCCAATGCGTAGTGCGTGCAGGGAAGAAGACGGTTTCAACAAGATTCTGGACGAGTGTACTGTTCCTTTGTTTAAGTGACTGTAAGTTCCTATTGGATTGCCGCTTCTTGGTTGACTACCTCAGTCAGGATACAATTCAGATTTTGGGTATGTGGGATACCGTCAAAGAAATCAAAAGCGACGAAATTACAAATCCATTACAGTATTGAATTTCCTTGGATACTTTCAAAGCTTGCCAGAATTTCCTGCCTGAAATCCTTCGATTCAGTGCCCTATTAGATATAATGATAGTGAATTGTTTTCTAATCTTCCAGCAAGTAAATGGCACCTGGCTTTTGTTGCCCAAATACAATTCCAATTGCCATATTCCCTGATCCTCTTTCAAGTTTCTTTGAGCATGTTTCAGATTTTGTTTTGTTGGTTACTGGAAAGTCCATGTTGGTCAATTTTTTTTACTACAGTAAATCTCTTCACAAATTTTTCAACAAGTTTGTTTTCCATGTCCCTGAAAAATGGACACTTTTTGACCCAAAGTTCACAAATTTCTTGGCAACTATTTTTCTGCATTGCTATGCTTATTTTCTGGTCCTAGTGGCTTTTCTATTTTCTGTAAATATACAGTACCTGAACTAAAGATGTGGGCACCATTGGAAAGTTAGATTAAATACAGTTTATTCTCTCTTAGTCAAAGTTCAAAAATTTGACTTAGGGCTGAAAAATTTGACTTGAGGAGGTTTTGACTTAGCAAGGTTTCCATTTAGGGAGGTTTTTAGTAAAGGATGCAAGCATTTTTTGGGAAACAAAGAATTGCAGGAAATTGTAAAGGTTGAAATTCTGGGCCATAGATGTCACTCCTTTTGAAACACATTAAATTACTCGTTATATTGCTTTTCTCTTTCATGCATCAAGAAAACAATAGCAAAAATGCTGCAGAAAATCTGACTTACAGAGGTTTGAGAGAAAAAGACTGAGTTGGGAAGGTTTTCAATGCATTGTTTCTAAGGGAATTTAGATGGGGACATGAAAGAAATTTGACTTTGGGAGTTACAGTATTCAACTTAGAAAGGCTTGAATTATCAAGGTTCAACTGTAGGTTGAATTTAATAGACTTCTGTTGCTTAAAAGCAAGAAATGGTACTGTTCAAGTGTTAATACTCTGTATTTAAAGATATTGGTGCATTGTGAAGCAATTTGAAAGATGTACAAGAAAACAATGCATGACACAGAAATACACTTTAATTTTGAAAACCCTTTCAAAGTACAATTTTTCAAGAGAATGTTACAGGATGCAGAAATAGAATGTCAATGTACACACTTTTTTTTGGCTTCTTTGACATATCACTTCAGAGAAGCCTGTTGACATAAAAAAAAGTCATCTTCCAGTAAATTGTTGCAACATCACAGCATGTCCAAAATGACCTCAATCAGCAAATGCAAGCTAGTGTTCTATGCACTACTCCATTTTCCTGCACTGATAATTAACTCGAATCAAGTGTCGTCCAACGGATGATGCCTTGAGGTGTGAGCAGCCGCAGCTCAGGTGAACACCAACTCCCATTTTCCAGGATTGTCTCGTCTGCATTTGCTTTGCATGTCTCGAGCTCTACCATTTCACATGGTAGAGCTTGTGTAGTAGGCCTGATCGTACAGACTGCTGTATGGATGCGAGTCGAAGTCAAAGCGGAAGGTTTGATCATCATCACTGGAAGCTATGAGCGGGATCACGTAGATGACGTAGAGGAAGATCAGCATGGCGAAGCTGTTTGAGATCATTTGGAACACATCCCTTGTTGGTGGCCTGACCAGCTGTGAAATACAGTGAAATCTCATTACAATAACAAATCTTATGATAAACTGTTTCCCCCGAGTCCCAGAAGGAATACTTGATAGAATACATGCTAAAACAATCTCATTACCAAAAACTTCCTAATATCAGTCTAACAAACTTTTTTGACGAATGTATAATAACTTCTCCAGTGAGAAATATTCTGATGATAACAGGCACAGTTTGAATTGCGACAGACTGGTGCTTATTGTAGCATGAATATGGAAGCTGTAATCAATGATAGACATGCTTCAAGGTGTTTCCAGCACATGATCATCCCAGGATGAAGAGACTTCACACCATCCTCCCAGAATGAAGAGATTGATGCAAGTGATGGAATGCATAATGGAAGCTATTTTTTGGAAGATCACTCAGTTTTTTTAAACAATAATGAAAAAATCTGATCATGCCAGAAAAGTATGATCTCATTGATTATAGGCAGGTTGGACATGGCATTTTCCCCACCTTCATTAATTTTAAAAATCTTGCTACAACAAATTATTCATGATAACAAACTTTTTCTGAAGTCCTCAAAAGTTTGTTAAGAGGAAATTTTACTGTATACCCACAAAACATGATCAATTCAGCAAGCCTTCATAATTTTCAATTTCAAACTGATGGCGGTAAGCAGGTACTCGTCCAGCTCAATCACTTAGGAAATCCCTTTTTCTAGGTGGAACAAAAACCACTTCATGCGTCATTGATGGCGATGTAAGCACCAGGAAATCGGAGTCCGATGGATGTAGAAGGAACTGATTACTTCCAATAATAACCAAGTGCTTTCTTGTAATCAAATTAATTTCTTCCCGTCTGTGTTTTGTAACCCATGCTGAGAAACGCTTGCAGTGATGCCCATCATGGATTGCGTAGAGAAAAACGTTTAAAAATATGATTAAGCGTATTTATGGATATAGGCAATGAAAAATATATACTAATTCATTCTTCGTATCTTTACAATGTATCTGATGGCTGCAAACCATAATATGGCACGTGTGAGCATGAAAAAATATTTATAATTGAATTGATTCAAATTTGAGCCTCATAAATTCAGCATTATGCGTCGTATAGCTACTGCGTATATTTCACAAAATATTGTTCTTATAAGGTCTTCATGATTTCTATGATTCATTTATGATTTCATGACAACAGCGTAATGCCTTATTCACAGAAATTTATACAATAAAATTGTCCAATCCTTTTCACTGTCGGCAAATTCGGTTGAATTCTTGGCCATCAATACTATGTAATGAGCAAGTACTGTATTTAAAATATTAAATCAACGACAGATTATTAAAACAGAATCGGAGTCAACACTGGAAAATAAGGGATTCTTTAAATGAGTAAACCCTGACTCGATAAAAACTATATAAAAACTAGCTGGCCAGGATGACACGTTCATGAACCAAATTTCGTATATATTACAAGCTTATTACCTATTCCTAAAGTAACTCAGACACAGCCTTTTCATCAATGCATCACCACTCAATTAATGAAAGCCAATGAATAGAAGGACCATTGTAATAAAAACCATGTGGAAATCTTGATTGAACCTTGAGAGGGCTGAAAAGCGGCAAATAAAGCGTTCTGTTCATTCATTCATTCATTCAATAAAAACCACAGCATATAAGCCCTCTGAAGATTAAGAAATTACTAAATTTGCACATTTGATCCCCTCCATTGAAAAGATATCTTAGCTGCTGGAACAAAGCTCATAATTTTGGGAGGGGAATTTGAACAGGAAAAGGGATGTTTCTCTATTCACACAAATTGATACTCGAAAACGCATTCAGAAAATTTAGATTATGAATCGAGGCTTTTGAGAGGGAAAACCTGCGAGTTGAAGGAGGATTTCCATGTGTTGTTCTCAAGGGAATTCAGACACGGATTTAATAAAAAACGAATTGACTTGAGGAGGTTTGAGTTATCAAGGTTCAATACTGTACATCCAAAGATGAATTTTGACATGGATTATAGTCAAATTTAATGTTGATTTGTCATATTGTTTCCATTAAAAAGTGTCTGTCATGAAATTGGTTGAAGTTGGAATCAACAATGATGCACACACACCAATGCTCCAAAAAAAATTTGTTTACTACTACAGAGTGGGCCAAAAAATTGAACTCATTTTTGACTTGAAATAGCTTGGTAACATATTGATCTGTGGCAATGAAAAAAGCCCCATTTTTTCATAGTTTTCATTGAAATGGTTCTTGTGACCATTCTGTGGCCCTTGGAACCATGAAACTACCTACCATTCAAAAGAGAATTGAACAAGCTTTCATTCACCATATTTACTTGAGTACCACTTGCCCTCAAGTAAGGCGCGCAGAGGGGATTTTTAGTTGGAAATTTTGCTAAAATCTTATCCCCAAGGAAGACATGGTCCCCAATTTTTAGTGAATCTGAAACCACAAAATTTTGTAAATAAAAACAAAAGATTGACTTTAGGCATGAATTGAACAAAAATCTCATCAATTTTCAACTTTTTCAGTACAAAAACGTTTTCTTGTTACATTTGCTCCAAATTTCTCCATTATAATCAAGTATAATGCACACATAACTTCCTAAAACTTCCTGAAAATTTTGTACCCACTTATGACACACACCCCTTTTTTTCTTCTGAAATTTGGGAAAAAGGTGCACCTGGTACTCGAGTAAATACTGTATTGCAATTTTCATTGCCACACCTCAATTTGTTAACAAGCTATTCCAAGTTGAAAATCGGTTCCTCTTTTGGCCGACCCTTTAATATACACCAGAGTCTATATGACGCCCACCCTCTTTTTCTTATTATTATCCCTCTTGATGAAAGAAAATAAGGTGCGCAATGGTAATCAAGTGTACAGCACTGTACATGTGTACTGTATGCAATGCGGTATACTGGAACCCGGTGTCGCTCTCCTGGTGTTTCGAGAATGCGGAAGTGGCGTGTAATCGAAGCTGACCTTGATGCTGAGCGGGGACGGCAGCCAGGGCATAGACGACGGCGGTCCGTAGACTTCTGAGTCGTTCGGAATGACTTCCTCGTCCAGGAAAAGCTCGTCGGGCGTTGGACACCTGGAAACGGAATTAACCATCAGTGTTTTTTTTCCTTTCATCCAATTATGAAAAAATAATAAATCATTCACAATACAGCAGTAAGACCCCCAAATAAGGCGGACATAATTGGTGCATCAAGAGTGTCCCCAAGTCGAAATGTCCCAAAGTTGAGTCTAGTTTTCCCATAGACTTACATTATATAATTTTTAATTGATGTTTTACGGAGGAAGAAATATTCTTCAGAATTCCATGGAAAAAAATGTGGTTGCTATACTTGAATGTGATTCAGTGAATACATTTTCAACTCAATAGGAACATTTGGAGCATTGAATACTGTATACCTCTGTACAGTACATTGAAATGTTGGCATTTGTAAAAATTACATTTAAGTCACAAAGAGAGAAGGAAGTCCCTTTATGGATATACCTAATTTTTTTAAATTAGCTGAATGGATGGGAAAAATACGAAAGAATTTTCTTGCCTAGATCTTAAGGTCGGAAATATCTGTTTCTTGCAAGTAAGCCTAATAAGTAAATTTTCCTGGCAATTTTCTCATGCAATGTCCGCATGTCAAGTCAACGTCTGTATGTTATTGGGCCTTTGTTATGTCTTTTTCATTGAGAAATAAATGTACCCATGTTGAATTGTCTGTATGTCAAGGTGTCCGCATGCTGGGGTCTCACTGTATTTCCTGAATATGCTGATTTAACAAAACTAAAAAAGAATTGATGATTTTGCTCTTGGAATGACTATGTGAAAAAGTTGTTTCTTATGCTCACATACTCTTTCTCGAATAAGGCAGAAGAACTGAAATAAAAATATAAAATTACTGAAGCACAGTTCCATTTTCATTCATCGGCTAGCACATTATCAACCTGCATTTCTTTCGAAAGTCTTCAAAATGAAATCTTACAAATGGATCGTTCAACTTTTGTCACACAAAAAGGATTTGGCTTTAATGAAATTCTTTCAACTGTCGAATTTTTTTTCATTTACAGAATTAAAAAACCTTTAATTATCACGCAGTAAATCGTGTACCGGTGCAATAAAGGTCTGATTCCACAGTGATGATCTTACACTATTTCTCGCCGATTTTTAAATGAAACATTTGTCATTGCGGAACAATGAAACACGCTCGTGACGATGCACAAAAATGGAAAAATACATTCCGCGGTCCTATTTTCAATCGATGGCTAATTTTATTCTCATTAATCGTTGCTGGCCTTTGTACTGGAATGTTATAAATATGGTTAAAAGCAATTCATTCAAACGGAAATTCATCCGAAATCGCTTCAATCGTTCAATTTCTCAAACCATATTTTAAATTTTAAAAATTAATAATACGCTGCAGCAGTCGCCACACAAAATGAATCAGCCGTGCACGAGTTTCATCAGTAGTTTTGATTTCGAATTAATAATATTCAATTTATTTTTTACTGGTTCCTAGATTACACGCAATTTTGTTCTTTAAAAAAAAACAACGAACTGCGGATCTTGTTTTGAAACGAAAGATACTAAAGGCAACGCGCAAAACGCATGAAATCCGCCATGCCTGATGGCTTCTTTCCGAAATAAACTCTTCCAAGGATGAAGGCCGCCACACTTGGGCATTTCTTCATCTTTTCGAAATTAAGTTTCGGATTAGAATGTATTGCATTTATAATCTATCGCCCTAAAATGCGGAAATACTGTATATCATGCTTGAATAGCTCGCGTTTGGTACTTGCTGTCTTTAAGAAACATGTACGTATAATATACATTAATACAGGTGGACTCATTCTACGCTACAACAATCTTGTCAAGAACGATTTTCTCTGTATAAAAAATTCTTCTTGGGTCGATCCCACAGGGTTCTCTCTGCGTATGTTACACGGGTTCTCTACAATGAAATTCTCTCTAAAACGAATTTTTATCTGGACCCTCGAAATTCGTAGTAGACCCACCTGTTTAAAGGTACTGTGGTTCCCAAAATTATGCAGATGAAAAAACTTCTTGAACTGTTTCCATGTGTTGGAATTTCTGCATGTCAGATAATTTCCCCTAGAATTGAATTAAAAAAAATTTAATCATTTTTCATGTTTTCAAAAATGGGAAAAAAGTTCTCCAAAAAATTCCACTTATTGTTTTCCTCTAATTCAAGACGCAGAAAATAACTGTGCAGAAGAAAACCAAGCAAAATCTGCCTTTTTGGAGTGAAACTAATTCCAAAAGGCAATTAAATGAGCACGCATTTTCGTATACACTACTACGAGGGGTCTAACGAAAGTTTTTGGAATAGAAAGTAAAATGGCATATAATTGAGCTGAAAAAATTTATTCTTTTGGGAAAACATATTCTTTGGTACTAAATTTTTTGCAGCTCAATTAGATGCCATGTTAATTTATATTCCGAGAACTTTTGTTAGACCCCTCGTACATACGTAATTGATGGAATCCCCCCCCCCCAAAGAAAAGGAAAACACGCAAAATTAGCCAGAAATGAAAATTGAATCAAAGAACATTCATACTATATATTGCAAAATTGTTTCCATAGGATTGCAGCAGCTCAATTCTTAAAAGAAATGTAAAATTTTCTTCTTCATGAATTTTATTTTTAAATTTTTTTTAAAATTGTTTATGACATTTTCACAATGTCTGTGGAGATTTTTTGAGTTTGGAGAGTGGAAACGTTGAATCATCTGTATGTTCGGGTGTCCATATGTTGGGGCCCTGGTGAACATGACTATTTAACATAATTTAAGCCATTGATTTTTGTTTTGTTTCCACAACATATCCATTTGCAGAGGGGCGGGGGGGGGGGGGAAGACGATCAATGCCAACAATTTGAAAAATGAAGTTTGGTTCACGTTTTCTCAAAAGTTTGTCTTTGAATTTTGGACACAGTTTAAATAGACAGACGGACTCCAGAACTGGATTCACTAAAGCTAACCGTATTGTTTGAAATTTAAAGTGAAATCTAGTGAAATTCAAGCGAGATGGTTCAACAAATAGTGAAAAATCCCGCTTTCAAACGAAAAATATTGAAAAAAGTGTGAACTAAATGGAGCGAGTCTTGATGGAAACATAAATCGGCGAAAGAACAACAAATAATAACCCGAATTACCCGTGGTTCACTTTCAAACAACGGCCAATTTCACTTTCATTTCTTTGGAAAATAATTTGGTTAAATAAATGTAGTTTAGTTTAAAATCATCCTAACACAAGAATGTATGGCACAAATAAATTTCAAGTTACTCAGCTCCCAGCCGATTAATTTTTGATACAAAATACAAATCAACTGCCCGGGTTTTCTGATTTCATCCGAATTCAATTCTTAGTACTTTTAGTTTTGACGCAGTACTCGATCAGTACTTATATAATAGAAAGTGGAGCAGTTCAGATCGTCAGCTCGTTGAAAAGAATCGCCTGGATGCCTTTCAGTCTTTTTCTTTTCTTTTTGTTGCTGAAACAATTTTCAGACCACAAATGATGGGGTAAATTGATGAATATCCTGCCACAACACTTCGTCACTCAGTCAGTACTGTATTAACAACAGTCTCAGAGCAACAGGGAACTCCAAAACTCTACTCAAATTTCTAATAACTACCAGATTGTTCTTTCAAATTATGTTGAGGACCCAAATCACCCCTCAATTAATTGAGGCACTCACCTAATTTCCAGAGAAAGTAAATCAAGTGGAAAACCACCCAAGTAGAAAAAGTCCAGTGAAAACCCAGCAAATGCTTTTCCCCTCCCCCAAATTTTGAGTGCCTTGGCACCAAGACATCTTCAACTTGACATTTTTGAGCCAATCACAGGCCTTCATCTTCACCCCATCCTTAAGGCATCATGGAAAACAAAAATGCATATTTTTTCCCATGGCATAGCCATTGGTGACTGCCTTCTTGTGGTAAACTCGGGTGACTTGAATAAAAACGAAACACTGCTGTACAAGAAATGAGGATAATTCAAGAAATTCTTGAAGTACAGTATCTGATGTTGTAAACAAACGGCTAATTTTTTTTGGGTAAGTCAAAACTTGGGTGAGTCAAAAACAAACAAAGAGGAATGTTCTAGAATCTGTAGAACCTTTTCAAAAATCAGATAATCTACAAATATTTAGCAGAAATGCCCAGTTTCATTGTTATTCAATTGAATGATTTGTAAACAAGCAATGAATGAATGAACAGAACACTTTATTTGCCGCTTTTCAGCGTTCACAAAGTTCAATCAACATTCCCACATCCAAACCCAACCCAAATCCATTCATGAATGATTTGTAAACAATCAAAATATATAAAAGTACAGTATATGGATAGTATGAAGATTAATTCAATGAAGAGACCCTTTCTGAAATCATAGAGGATCAAGATAAACTGTTGGCCTTATATGGTTTCTCATCAAAGATTCTCTAAATTGTTCATTCAACTATACCTTATCTGGGATAATAGGCTGAAGACCTTGTGCTTTAAATTGGGTTTAGCAACTGCTGCAATTGCTATAATTCAGGCTTAGGCTGAAATTATTGTCACTGATATTTTGTTTTCAATGTCAGCAGGGAAAGAAGGGGGTGTACGTATACACATCAGTTGTGCAGTTGTACACTGTGGAATGCAAATTTCTTTAATTTTGGTATCCATTTGCAGCTTTTCTCTCTGTTTCCCATTCTGAAGTGATTGCATGCCATTGAATGGATTTGGGTTGGGTTTGGATGTGGGAATGTTGATTGAACTTTGTGAATGCTGAAAAGCAGAAAATAAAGCTTTCTGTTCATTCATTCATATAAAAGTATATAACAGATATGTGCAAAAATCAGACACTCTGATGCAGAATCATGAAACATCTCCGGAATGCGATCAAGTGATTTGAGTTGGTGAGTGACCGTTTATTGAAACATATCCCCGTTTTATTTTTTTTTTATCTACAACCTCTGGTCCAATCTCTTCCTTTCTTCCTTTCCTTCAAAGAATAATATTTCCGTAATAAGCATTAACGACCAAGGGTTCCATTATTCTCCTTCGTTTCTGGCACGCGTTGCTTCCATCACTCGGAAGAGACCAATAAAAAAGTGGCCTTGGAGCGTTTTCTGGTCCGATGATCCGTTGACCTTTGTGGCCATCAGCAACGAAGTGAAACGAACATCAGTAGGATGATGATGCTTCAGGGCTGCATGAAATATATATTATACAGTATATATATGTATATATACTGTATATATTTTTATGTATTTATTTTTTATATCCACACTGGCCAAAAATTTAAATCTAGGGTGTCCTCAGCTGTGTCCGACTCCGGAATCCGACATGACGAAGTTTCGAAGGGACGCGAACTCGATTCAAAAATGTTGTTAACCCCGAATTTACTCGCATAATGTACGATATACTGTACTGTACTTCAAAATACCTCAATTTATAAAAAAAAAAACCTTGCGTCCGTTTTGTTTTCAGGCAGTAACAATAAAAATAAATTTCGCACGATTTTATAAAATGTACATCCGCTCCATTAATTCAACTCCTTTAGAATCAAAGGAGTGCGTTTGTCTTGATTAATTTTCGAGCGTATATGATCGCGATTAATTTCAACAGAAATTACGATCTCAACTCTTTCATACATGAAACGAAAATGTTGGAGAGGATTAATTCAACAGACTTTTGGAGGATTTTCATTCGAAATGATTTTCAACAGGAAGCGCGTACTTTTCAAACCTGCACATGCTATTATACAGACGCCACCAATTTAAAAAGAATAATGTACAATCGAATGAAGAAATAAGCATGATGTTCAGTTATAATTTGAAAAAAATTAGGCGTCGTAATTTTGAGTACATGTGGCTGCATGGACATATCTTCAAATGTACAAGGTATTAAAATACTGCACTTCATTTTGAGTTGAACATAGTCGCGAAACTATTGAGTCTTCTATTCTATTCTCGTGGTCTATAACAGTGTTTCCCAACCTTTGCGGTCCCGTGGATGACCAGCAAACTTTCATGACATTTTCTGAGGAAAAGCTAAATTTTATAAAATGTTTGCATGCTCAAAATAGTGTTGCTTGAAAGACAGCTTGAAGGGCAAATATTTGAAAAGCTTCTGCTTTTTTTGCAAAATTAATTCAGGAACCAATGAAGCAGCTATAGTGGAATGTCTTCAAAAAATGGAAAGGTGGGCTTGAAGAAAGGTTTTTCAGACTCAAAAATTAAAATAATTTATTAAATCAGTTTAAAATTTGTCTGAAGTATTATTACAGGGGAAAAGCCAAGATATATTTTTCATGAGATAATTTTAACAGCCAAGAAATTTCATGTACTGTACATAAGTCACCCTCTCCAAGTCAAATTTCAAGGGACCAGCAAAAAAAAATTTGAGTAGGAAACACAAGCATATTTGTTGTGGGGAAACATGGAAGAATTGAAGGAAATTGTAAATGGCGATATTCTGGGCCTGAAATTGCTTCTTAAGTGAGTTGACAGCATGCTGAACTTCAAAGCAGGGATTCATTTGCCCAATCTGTCGTTCACTTCCTTTCAAAACACATACCATTTTTTACTATTGCTTTTCTCTTTCCTGTGTCAAGAAAATAATAGCCAAAAGGCCTCAGAAAATTCAAGATGGAGGTTTGAGAAGAAAAGCCTTCGAGTTAATGAGGTTCCATAAGATTCATTCATTCTCAGGAAATTCAGACAGAAAATTGAAAAAATCAACTGTGGGAAATTCAAGTTATTTTGGCTCAACTTGTACTGTGAGCCACTGCACACTTTCTGTGAGTGATTCACGCAATTCTACAATAGCAGTTTATAACCATCAAATGTGAATACAGTACTGTACTGCGGAAAGTTATTTAAAACATGGTTCTTCATAAAAATCAAAATAAGGCGAGGCGATGTAAAAAAAAAAAAATAGAGAGCAAATCCTTGTCATCATGCGGACAACCACAAGTACTTTTTGGCTCCTGGGGAAGAGAAGGGGAAAGTTTTGAACCAATCTTGTACCAAAACCCGGAGCTGGCACCTGGGAAATGGTAGGGAACTTGCGGTAACAATTATTATTGTTTGTTGAACCTAAAATTATGAAGTGAAGACGTGTTCCATCCGCAGGAAAATTATTATTATTTATTTTTTTTTTTATTTTTCTGGGGTGTCAGTTGGATAGGATAACCAGCAAGAAAATTATTCTTGGATTGGCCGTGACACTGTCTAAAACCCATCCTTTACTTTCCCTGGGACCAAAAAACTCTCGTGGTTTATATGCCATGACTTACTTCAGTTATTGATACATGTTTCCAATGTAAAATCTTCCTCATTGATCAAAATTTCAAAATTTTAACTCCATGAAATATTGACTTATTTTGAAAAAAATAGTAGAGTTTGCATCACCATCCATCAAGGCAGCAATGCAATGCAAGAATTTTTGAAATGGATATACAGTACAGTATAGATATAAAAGTTGGACCTGGAAGACTCTAATACAGTACCTTCTTCATAGTCAAAAGTTGCCCAAGTAAAATGTATTTCTGGTCCCTTCCCCAAACTTCTGAAGCCCTTACATGGCAGAGTCTTGATACTTTTGTAAAATTTGACGCCCGAGAACACAGAAATAAAATCTTAGACAGATCAAAATAGCCAAAGTTCAGGAAAATTTAATTTTATTGCCTCTTAATTAATTTTCTTAGAGCAGAAAGTGTTTTTGAAAAATGTCATCATTTAGTTTAGTCTATATATATTTCTGAGTAAAATACGTTCTCCTTAAACCTTAATTACTTTAAATACTACAGTATAATATCCTGAAGATTTGAACTGGTATACACTGGAAACCAAAGAAATGGGAGAGGAATACAATTGTAACTGAATGTGTGATTAAATGTCATTGAATGGATTTGGGTTGGGTGTGAAGGGGGTTTGGTTGTGGAAATCTTGATTGAACCTTGTGAATGCTGAAAAGCTGCAAATGAAGTGTTCTGTTCATTCATTCATTCATTGTGGGAATATAGGGAGAGAATTGCCAGACAAAAATCCCATGAATGAAAAAAAATCACTCAGCAAGAAATTCCTTATTCATGTTCCTTTATTCAATTGAGAATTCTTTTTAGGACTTTGAGTGTGTTGAATAAAGGAAGGCAATTTCAGACCAAAATGTTCTACGGATATACTAGGGTAAATGACGGGGAGAAAAATCCCGTAGGAAGACACTCACTTGTGTCAAACCACTCAAACGTACTGTATTCTTTTATTTATTTTTTCTAAAGCCATTGATGGAACATTTAGTGGGATCAATGAAATCTGTGCTAAAAAAAATCACGCAACGGAAGAATCCAGTTGGAGAAAATTCCCGCAGCACAAAGTTGTCGCTCGTTTTATTCCTTGCTCTTCATTATTTATTCAATAGGTTTCAATCGAAGACGTTTATGCAATCATAAATGAAGGAAGTTTCCAGAAACAAAAAATCCCGCGAATGCGAAATCACGCACTGAAATATGACATAAAATATTTTAAGACTGCGTGAAAATTTAGTTAAATTATTGCATTCCATATTTTCGCCAGAATTGCAAAGAGAAAAATAAAAAATCACCTAATTGCCTGCGGTTTTTAGTTGTCCTCTGTCACATTTATTCAAGAATATTTCGCGTGGGGAAATTTTCTGAGTTTATTCGATTTTGTTTGACTATAATCAATCTGTCTCTGACATGGTCTATATGCAGCAGATATATCCTATAAATTTTCGAAATTCGCCAAAAAATGTGAGAGTTTAAAAAATCTTCAGTTTCATCAAAAATAAAATAAAATTGCATTCCAACTTCCTTCTGCTTCAGACCCCATGAAGAAAAAAAATCATTGAAAATAAGATGAAGTCCTTGATAAAAGTGCAGTATTATTTCGCGGGCTTTTGGAACCAGCAGCGGGATTTTCGTGCCATGGGTTTGGTTTTTCGTGGACGAAGGAGATGATGAGAGGATATCTTTTCGGGCGCATGATTCGGCTGATCTTGACTTTGAAAATGTTCTATTCTCCAGAGTTCATTTATCAACCGGGGGCTTGTTGAGGATTTAAATTCTTGTGTGTGGAAGCGGAATTATTAAAGCTTCGGGCTTTATTCATTTTGGTGTGATATGCGATAATGACGGCGCTGGAATGTGCTCTAGAGAGGATTCGAGGTTGGTTTTTTTTTTTTTTTTTTAATGGTGCATGGAGGTAAAGAACGTTTAAATCCTCTTAATTCGAAAAGGACATTCGGGCAAGGAAAAAAGCTTTATAACCTAACCATTTGCTATGCAAAAATTGCATGCCATTTTTTGCGCATTGGACGTGGGTATAAAAAGAAGATATGTCGTAAACAATAATTTGTAGAATTCTTTTTACAACTAGATTTATTGTAACAACGTTTCTACAGTATGTTCAAATTTGGGAAAGCATAAAAAAATTTCAAAGGCATAAATTATATTCATGAATTATCAAAATTTTCGAAACATTTCCTGAGTTTTTAACAGATTCCTTGGAAGACAACTGCTGCATTGGTGTCCATCATTGTTTTATTTCGAGGCTTTTACAAAAAAAAGTCGGTTCTCGAAGATTGACGTTGGAAATACCGGTACATATACTCATTTCTTGACCAAAACAAAGCAAAAAACTATCCGAATGTTGTCAGTGAGAATTTCATTTAATTGAAGGGACGAATTTCCAAGGCATCAAATAATCAAACTTCGTAATTCTGAACAAAAACAAAAAATTGTCGAGGCCACACGCAGCAAAAAGAAAAAGAAAAATGCCGCCATATTTGCAAAACAAGAAGCATCGATATTCGATTGAATATGTTGTCCGAAATTTCTGTGCAAAATTCTTCATTTATTTGTTATGAGGATATCGTTTTTCTTTCGCCATAGATTTCAATTGATTATCATGAAGTAATTTTAAATAAAATACACAATTTTCACGACAGGACATGACCTAAATTATAACAGATTCTTTGGAAGAAAAACTGCTGCGTTGGTGTCAAGCATTGTTTCATTTCGAAGCTTTTCATTAAAAAAAATATTCGGTTCACGAAGAATCATATTGGAAATACTGGTACTCATTTCTTGACCAAATAAAAGACTATTCAAAAGTTGCCAGTGAAAATTGCATTTAAATGAAGAGACAAATTTTCATGACATCAATTAATCGAACTTCGTAATTCCATGCAACAACGAAAAAAATTTCGAGGCCACACACGCAGCAAAAAAGAGAAAAATGCCGCCATATTTGCACAAAAAGAAGCATCGATCTTGTTTAGATTTTATTGAAAATGCTGTCTGAAATTTCTGTGCAAAATTCTTCATTTTTTTTTGTTATGAAAAATCGTTTTTTTCGCCATAGAAGAAAAATTGCTGCATTGGTGTCAAGCATTGTTTTATTTCGACGCTTTTACAAAAAAAAATTGGTTCTCAAAGAATGACTTTGGAAATACAGTACAGGTACTCATTTCTTAACCAAATAAAAAACTATTCAAAAGCTTTCAGTGAAAATTGCATCTATAAAAGAAGGGACAAATTTTCAAGACAATCAATCAATCAAACTTCGTAATTCTAATACAACAACGAAAAAATTGCCGAGGCCACACACGTAGCAAAATAGAGAAAAATGCCGCAATATTCGCTAAAAAAGAAGCATCAGTATTGTTTAGGTTTTATTATATATGCTGTCTGAAATTTCTGTGCAAAATTCTTCATATGTTTGCCATGAGAAAACCGTTTCTTTTTCGCCATAGAAGAAAAACTGCTGCATTGGTTTCAAGCATTGTTTCATTTCGAAGCTTTTCATTAAAAAAAAATTCGGTTCACGGAGAATGACGTTGGATATACCGGTACTCCTTTATTGACCAAAAAAGAAACTATCCAAAAGTTGCCAGTGAAAATTGCATCTGAAAGAAGGGACAAATTTTCAAGACATCAATCATCAATCAAACTTCGTAATTCTAATACAACAACGAAAAAATTGTCGAGGCCACACGCAGCAAAAAGGGGAAAAATGCCGCCATATTTGCAAAACGAGAAGCATCAATCTTGACCACACTTGACACACAGAATGACGCGAAGCCAGGCGGTTACACTTGTACGCATATATATAGAAACACTGCATTCCGTCTGTGCCTGAGGGCAAAAAAAAAAAAGGAAAATAAAAGAAAACAAACTCACAATTTCTCAGAAAAAGCCGTATATTTTCATATATTTTCTTCCGCTTCTCGTGCAACTTTTTTTTTTTTTTGGTATTCTTTGTAGTCTATACCCTCGTGTCATTCCATCACAAAAGCACTGTTCCGATCTTTTCTGTGACTCGGGCGTTTTTACTATTGGAGACAGGCTCGTGCTGAAGATATATTTTTATTTTTCTAAAATGTTTGCTTATTGTTTGCGAAATGCGATATTTGAATCCTTTACTTTTACCGGTCTTTTGTAAGAAAATGTGTGATGAAAACCCCACAGCGTTGAGAATAGCAGATTTTAAAATAATGTGTCATGTTGCAGTAATTTTTTTTTTCGTCGCACTGTCGAATAATTCAAGGTTAACCTTCTCTCTGGAGTAATGATACTAAAATTATTTACAAAGTCTCCTGTTCATTTTCTAGAGCTTCAAGTTCGGCCCTAATGACACGTTTTGGATAAAAATCCTGTTGTGGGGTTCCATAAAAGTGATGCAATCGGCTAGATAAATTAAACATGGATAATTCTGAAGAGTAATTTTTTTTGCATCGCTTTGTTGAACAAATTCTGGAAAACCTTCTTTCTGGAGTGATGACGCTAAAATTGATTCAAAGAGTCTCCTGTTCATTTTGTAGAGCTTGAAGTTCAGCCTTATTAATATGACGCGCTTAATTTGAATAAATTCCTACGGTGGGGTTCCACAAAAATAATACAATCCGTTAGATAGTTAAACATGGATAATTCAAATGATCAATTATTTTACATCGCTCGGTTGAATAATTTCTGGAGAACCTCCTTTCTGGAGAATTACTTCTAAATAAAAATTTACGAAGTCTCCTCACAATTTTGAAGAGCTTGAAGCTCAGCCGTAATGACAAAGTTTTAAATAAATTCCTGCGGCGAGGTTCCATAGAAATAAAGAAATCGGCTGGTTAATTAATCATGATGAGGTATTTATTTTTGGAGGACTATATCCAACGAACAAACAATAACGATAAATATTGTAGCCACTAGAATGTGTCTGAAATTTTTCACTACAACAATTGAAAATTAAATCAACAGAGTTTCGAGTGGGAAATCGTTCGAGTTGAGGAGATCTTTAGAACACCTACATTATTCATGGGGCATATTTTTCACTCATGCATTATAATTATTTCCGTTTCTATATTCACTGATTCATTGATTTCGTTGATTTTTTTTCAAGTGAAACACTGGTAAGTTGCACCAAAACACACACACACACACATACACACACACGCACAGAAAAAAAAAGAGAGAAAATTGTGGGATTCCTTGTTTTTCATTCCTTGACAAGTCCGAGAAGTCACACACACAGAGGGAACACAAAGGCGGACCGACGCCTTGTTCGTCACCCTCGTGACGCTATGGACCTTTTCTTGTGTTTCCGCGTAAAAACTGCCGCCCAAGAGACGTTGCCACCCGCGGGGGCGCCTTATCGAGCCGTGTTATCTCAGTGGCGGCAGCGCCGCCGCCGCCGCNGGTTCCATAGAAATAAAGAAATCGGCTGGTTAATTAATCATGATGAGGTATTTATTTTTGGAGGACTATATCCAACGAACAAACAATAACGATAAATATTGTAGCCACTAGAATGTGTCTGAAATTTTTCACTACAACAATTGAAAATTAAATCAACAGAGTTTCGAGTGGGAAATCGTTCGAGTTGAGGAGATCTTTAGAACACCTACATTATTCATGGGCATATTTTTCACTCATGCATTATAATTATTTCCGTTTCTATATTCACTGATTCATTGATTTCGTTGATTTTTTTTCAAGTGAAACACTGGTAAGTTGCACCAAAACACACACACACACACATACACACACACGCACAGAAAAAAAAAGAGAGAAAATTGTGGGATTCCTTGTTTTTCATTCCTTGACAAGTCCGAGAAGTCACACACACAGAGGGAACACAAAGGCGGACCGACGCCTTGTTCGTCACCCTCGTGACGCTATGGACCTTTTCTTGTGTTTCCGCGTAAAAACTGCCGCCCAAGAGACGTTGCCACCCGCGGGGGCGCCTTATCGAGCCGTGTTATCTCAGTGGCGGCAGCGCCGCCGCCGCCGCTGCCGCGGACCATAGGTCACGGGATTCTCTGTTTTTTTTTGTGTGCCTTGTTTGGCGTCAAACACGGTTTTACCAACTTGCCAAGTATAAGGTGCATCGTTTTTTTGACGAATTACTTGTCAATATTAGGAGGACTATAAGGATCTTCTCTGTGCCTCATCTTTGCCTGTGTTGGGGACAACAGACACCACCACATAAGGATGAAATTACTGGCTGTGGATCAAGACAATTAGGAATAGAAACCCAGAATCAGCCTGGGACAAAAGGCTGGGGATTCTTAGTAGAATCCCAACTTTAACTTTAAACTGTATTTCAAATGATTGTCCCAACAACAGCAAAGATTTGAACAAGTCACAAAATATATTAATGAATGACAAAAACCTCTCAGCAAGCTCAAGTTTGTTACAGACCGTTCACTGCACAACAGCTAGGCTCAGACTGATGATAAAATTGGGAATAAAATGGGTTTTTATTAGTTATTGTTACTGGACTTGATCTTGAACTCTGGCTGGAGATCAGGCCATTTTTAGAGGCGTGGGATAGGCCAGGAAAATCTGAGTCAAAGATGACTCTGGGGACAGAAAGCCTTGGAACAAGGTTCTTGAATTTTCCCAATTTTTCTGGTGCTCTAAATTTGACTGTTTTCTTAGTTGTTCATCCTTGGGTGATTTTTCTACCTGATTGACTCTAGCCTCAATTATTGAGGCACTCATCACACTGGCAGTGGTGAGTCCCCAACAGCGTGATGCTCAAAAGAAGTGTGTTTGGCAGACTTTGTCTGTTGGGCGGGAGGAAAAACTGCGTGCAGAGCTGGTCTGTTTGGCAAAAATCCCTTACATGGGAGGTCTGTTAGGCGGGGGCCACTGTAGTACATTTTTCTGTTATATCTTCAAATTATTCATGGAAATTGAAATATGCTTTGAAGGCACTGTAAATCATTCTATGCCTCAACAGAGATTTTATTTTCTTTGATTTCAATGAATTTTTTTTCATATTTGTTATTGAGGTAAAATTTCTGAAGAACATTGCATGTTGTTTTCAACATTGGTTCAGCTTTTGATTAAAGTTTGCATTATTGGACCAAGTTGCACAAAAGGATTCAAACTGATGAAGTTTGATTTTGTTTGCAGGAATTTCTGATTTACGGACTATCCTGACCTTGACGACGACCAAAGGTTGTTTCTGAATGTTGAATGTCTGCTGAAAATATTTCAAGATTTTTTTGTGGGACAGATGCTTGCTATATACAGATTATAATTTCCATGATATACGATAACCTGAGAAATTTTGATTTTAGAATTTTAATATTTTTCAAATATTTCAACCTTATTCGCTCTCTTATTGAGAAGAAAACGACTTCAGAGGACCCGAAGTCTTTTGTGCGGATTTTGGACTCAATTTCTATATCCCATGTGCAAAGAGCGTTTCTTTATGAAAACACGTTTCAGGCATATACCCGTGAATCACCTTAGAAAATGAACTCATTTGAACCTCGGGGACGTGTTTGAAAAACGACACTTTTTTTTTTGGCATGTGACGGAAAAAATAGTCTGCTTTCAGGGCGCTCATCTCGCGTATTTTCGAACCTGCCTGAGTCAAAAGGAAAAAGAGGCCGAAACACTGATTGAGAGAACCTCTCAGTATTCTATCTTTTTTTTTGGGAGAGAGAGAAAAGGAACCATGTTTTCCGAAAGTCCACGAAAAGAACCCTGGCTCCCTGTGGGTTCTCGATATATTTTTCTTTCCTTTCTGGAAACACGCCACAGAAAGCCGCGGTGTTTTTAGGTGTCTTTGCCTACGACTACGGGTTGAATGCTGATGGAAAAAAAGGCGCCTGAGAAAAAGCAACTAATTTTAAAATGTTCAAAATTATTCAAATTTCTCTTTCCCGTCTTTGTGTTCCTTCGAAATGCTGTGGTCGAACGACAAAAAATGATTTATTCTCACAGGGTTAGTCCCCAAAATATTAAAATTCGTCTTTCTTCGTGATACCGAATGAACATATTTTTTTGAATTCAAATTTTAATGCATCGATTTGGTGAACCTAATGATCACTTTTTCTATCTGGGATTATAGTGGAGATTCCCGCATGAATTTCCTGGACACATGAAAATCCCATTTTCAAAATATGTGAAATTCCTTGGAAGTATTTCTCCGACTTATTTTGAGAAACCCGTAATTACATTTTTGTGTCATTGGGCTCTATACGATATCCATCGAGGTTATTGGAATTATGGAATTTCAGTTTCGTTCGCTACAAATAATGAATCTTTCCTGAAACTAATTGCTTCTAAAAAAAAAAGTAAAGCATAATCTCACAAGGAATAATGATATTTTTCCCAGATTAAATGGAATCGAGCATTACAACCCATCATCTGAGATGAAATTGTGCGTAGACGAAAAATTTTCTTGTGTAATTGAACCTTTTCAAGTCAAACTCAGAATTACTCGAAAAATTTGACTTTTCGATATTTTCAATGCAGAATTTTTAAAGAAAAAATTAAGGATCACATGATGGTAAAATTTACGAAATTTTGGGCCTCAGACTCGTGCGGAAGTTAAGCGACAGAATTTTGAACTACATTAAGGCAAGAGTTCATTTGACCAATTAGTGCACATTTCTTATTTAGAATAACGAAATTAAATTTGTTCGCACTTCAATTTCCTTGATTGCCTGAATAATATCCCTAAGTATTCTGGAAATTTTAGTTACAGAGTTTTGAGAAGAAATTCCTCAAGTTTTGGAGTTTTAAATTACACTGGTCTCATCACGGGAATTCAGAAAAGAATTGAGTATATATTTGAAATATATTTTTTTTAAATTATGGAGGTTCGAGTTAACAAGGTTGATTTTCACCTTGCAGATCAAATTGAATCAGGATTTTGAGATCGGTTGGCGTTGCTAAAATCGTGGCAAAAAGCGCAAAAATATTTCAAGAATAATTTTACAGTCGAAATTTACTTTATTGCGGCTTTTTTTCTTTCTTATCATTCGAAGCAACCACGATGTCAGACTTCTCGAACAAATCTCGCTGCTTTCGTCTCGAAACCTCCCAAGAGTGGGAAAATATCAAAAAATAAAAAGGCATAAGCATCATTCATTTGTTTTCCGAACCCACGGGGTGTCGGGTTGTGGCGGGTTATGCGCGAAATTGCTGCTTTATCCCGCGCATGTCACCTTATTTTTGCGCGTTTCGAAGCGGAGAGCTAAAAAAAAAAAAGAAGAGAGGAAAATTGCGGAATGGGCGTGAAAGAGATGCACTTTCGAGGAGGAGACTTTTGTGCTTGCTTCTGCCCTCACAAGTTGATTTTTTTTTTGGCAGCCATTGTGTTCGCTGACGGACGAGTTAACGAGGTTAGGATTGAGTTGCGCCGCCCCGTGATTGCCGCCTCTTTTTTTTTTTTTTGGTGGGTCGTTTCTGCGGTTGAGGTGGCTTTTGTCAGGTGTGCACGAGCTTCTAAAAACATCGTTCTTCTTCATCAGTCTCGAAAATAGCCTTAGAAATATACTTTGCTTTCACAAAAAGCTCCGAGAGTGTCTCACGTTTAATTTTGAAAAATATTGATCGGTTTTGTGCGTTGTACGTATTTTACAGAAGGATCATTTTGCGGAGTAGCAATTATTAACAGGACATGCGAAACTTGACATTTGATGAGCGGGTTCCCATTTATACCGTATTTTAAATCAGATCTGCAATTTTTATTCAATATTCAAAAAGCGCCCAATAATAAAGAGAAAATTTTGATTATCACCAATCGACCTAAAAATAAAACAAAATTCCCTGTGAATATTATTCCTAACTTGAGATTCAAATGCTGATTGAATATTTTAACAGCTAACTTCTGGGGACATACGAAAAATTACTGTAATTATATTCAATAATTCTTCATACCGCGATTCTCTCACAAATTTTTCTGTTTTTAAAGAAAATTTGCCGTTTAATCGAGGGTATGATCATATTCAATGACATGAAAAACTATTCCAATTTCAACACTCTGTGTGTTCAAAACTGAAAATTGTCAAATTTGTTCCGCGTCTCGTCTCGCAACTCGAAACGGACATGAATTCGTTTTTTATAAATTTGATGCCCCACCTAAAATTTATGTTTATTTTATCATGCACTATAGAAACTTATAGTCCACAGCTACGTTTTCGAGGGGGATAAATTATATTGTTTACAATTGAATGGAAATGACACCAACATTAACTCTTCAGTTTTCCGCCAAAAAAAGTGGTAACAGTTTGGTGGCGAGTCCAAGACTCTTTTTATTTTGTTTCTCCATCAATTTTTTTATGGAAAAAATAAAAATTGATGGAGAAAAAATAAAAAGAGTTTAAAAAAAAACTCACTCACTCACGAAACACACCACCAATATACCTTTTTTTCGGATTTTAGGCAAACAAAAAAGTCTTTTGTCTGACGGAATGCAATTAACGGTCAGAGATTTCTCAGGTGTTATTCCTTAAAATTGAAGAATTGTGCAGTTTTCCTCTTTTTTTGACCTGAAATTTTTTACTGATCATGAGTCTCACTGCTGAGTTTCAGGTGATGGTCTTGGGCAAACAACACTTTGCCGGCGAATTTTATACACTCTGGAGGAATCAGCTAAATCAGAAAGATTTTTATTACAATCGAATGGCGACGAAGGGCGAACAGCGTTCTTTCTTTTTATTTTGGACTTCGATCTTTTTGCTGTAGCCTCGAAACACTGATGAATTACTTCCTTGTTCACAGCCCATCACATTGAAACAGTATATAGGTTTTAGTTCAGGGTCTTGGGCAAAAAAGCACTTTGCATTCGAATCCAATACACAAGAATAATAATGCAAGATTCGCAGGTGGATCAGCAACGAGCGTCTGGCAATGAATCACTGCCCCCTTTTTTAATTTTATTTTATTTTCCCCCAAAGAAAATTACTTCAGAGGCTGGTGAGTTAAAACATATTTCTGCTGATAGGAAAATATAAGAAAAATGTATTTGCTCGAGAGGGAACGAGAGCGACGAAACCAAACAGTGTTGGGAATGCCGAGGAGTCTGCGGATAGTGGCTAAATTATATTCAGCGCCGTTGTGGGAGGGATCGGCGCCGGACGGACGTGGCACGGCGTCCCACAGAGGGACGCCACTGGGCGTCGATGAGACCTTTTTTTTTTCTGCATCGACACTCTGGAAGTATACTCTCCACGGCACAATTTTATTTTTTTCTCTCGCATATATTCTTCTTTTTCTTGCTCTTATTGTCATTCTTTCGATCGTTTTTGCATTTGTGTTTTTATTCCGAATCTCATCTGCTTATATCCTTGTGTCTGTTGCTTCCCCAAATGCAATAAATAAATAAATATATATATTTACATATATATACAGTATATATATATATATTTTTTTTAAAGCTACTGGGACCTGAAAGATGCGTTGTTGTGACACCACATTGGAAGTACAGCAGAATCTTGCTGAAAAGAATCTCATATTTTAAGAAACTTTGTTTCGAATTCCCTGATTCAGCATGAGTACTACGTATTTTTTTTCACACAATGAACTTTGAATCAAAAAACATGTTTTTTAAGGTCGCAATTTCCCATTTGCCACGAAACCCTTGAAATATTGCAAGAAAATATATAGGCAGAAAGACAGAATTTCTTGTGAAACTTTCACTGATTCGAATATTTGCATACGGGCCAACTCTTGCTGCAATAAGAAGCTTCTATATAGGGATTAAAAAAAACTGTAAGAATATATAAAGTCAAGGCATAAATATTTTTAGCGACAATAATTTCTGAAATGAGCGATTTATTCCGTCAAACGTTAGGCTGTTTCTTTAAAAAAAAAACAAATTGAAGAAAGTGACAACGTTGTCTTTCAGAATAGTACACTTCTCGCATATACAGTTTCCTTTTAGTCGAATTCATGAGCTTTCTTTTCCTTAGCATTTTACTTCGAATTTTAATTTTTGGAGAAGTTATGGATTTAAAATTTTTTGGATACATTGCATAATGCCTATGTCTATTCTGACTTGGAAGCTAATTTTTCATGCAAGATCTTTTCGGATTTCTGAATATTTTTCTTGCCGCAATTGATTTTTTTTAATTTGATTATTATTTTATTTGCTAATTTAGAGGCTAAACTGAATTATTGGCGAGACGTGAGAATAATGAAACTCGCTTCACATTGAATTCTAGGATAATTTTCCACATGCGACTATTTGGCGAGTCATTCTCCTATTTCTTGTTTGTGATACTTTTTTTTTGTGCCAAAAAAAATGGATTGCTCAACAATCAACTGAAACTGTTTAATTTTAATCGAGTCGGTCTCTTTTCAAAAGAACAAATTAAATTTCACTCCTAAATTTTCGAACCTCAGTTGAACAGTACAAGGCCGTTTTTTGAGTTCGTCTGATGAACACTGGACGTGTACTGACCGTAACTGTTCAATCGTATGCAAAACTTTTAATTAGTACGCAGCAGTTTGAAAGGGTTTTAATATTTTTCATCTGTAATAAGAAATTCGTGATTAGCGAAATCACTTCTTGTTTCAATTCTCTCGTTCCTTCGAAGGTCGCAATGTAAAATTATTCTTTCTTGTGCCTCCGAACGTCTTTTCTCAAGGCGATGTGCTGTAAATTGAAGTGTTATTCAAAACTAATTATCATGTTTCATCAAAATGTTAAATTTCGAAATCAGTGTTGGTCCATACGTTCATGAGAATAATAAAGCATTAAAATTTGCATATGAAAATTGTAGGTAAGATGTGATTTCATCCGTGTGCACATTTCAGTTTGATTAAAATTTCCTCCAATATTTTGGATGTCCTTCGTGCAGGACCTCCAACGTAATCAATCTGATTTAATGATAATCATGCGAGTCCGAAAATTCGAAGAGAAAAGTCTATTTTCGTGCCTACCGCAATTTCATTTGCTGAAATTTATCCTTAGTATGTAAAATTCTTTCAAGTTACTGAGGAAATTCCTTTCAACATTACGTTCTTAAATGACTGCAATCAATCATCAACTGAAAACTTCAAAGGCTCATAAAAACTTACCAAAGATTTTTCAACAAAAAAATCAGCGCCCCCCCCCCCACCCCGTTTCAGAATAATCCATATTTATAAAAAATAATTTTAGATTTGAACAAATATATCGTGTCCATTATTTTGCCAACAAATAAGCTTTCAATGTCTCTTCCAAAACCAAAAACGCATGAAGTGCAACACTGAAAATATGCTAACGGAATTAGGACTTGGACCGAATTCCTCCCGCCGTCATCATCATCATCATCTCAAGATGTCCGCCATGACTGACTTATTTGTTCCAAGATGGCGTCGAGACAGAAGCGTGTCTCGCTTGATGAATGCCTTCGCTTATAACCTCAGGCAAAAAAAAAAGCGGAAGAACGAAGAGGGGGAAAGAAATGTTTCCCTCGTTCTGTTCTTGCTCAAGAAGAAGAATAAGGAGCAGAAGAAACACAAGAAGAAGAAGAAGAAAAAAGGGAAGAAATATCTGCCACGCGGCGATCATATCCAGGTTGAGCTTGACTTGGCAGCTGGAACAAGGAGCCTGGCGAAGACGAACCCCGACTCCACTGGGGGTCGACTTCGATATACGTTCTTCTCTCGAGAACCGGTATAATTCGTGGTTGCTAAAAGAAAAGAAAAAAGAATCAGACGCACGAACGAAAAAAGAAGTGAAAAAACAAGGCAAGAATTTGAAGACAAGAAGATGCATCTACATTCAGGCAACAAGAATTAAATAGGCCGCCATCTTTGATCGGGTACGTGCGAGGGAACGAAAATGAATTAAATTTAATCAACCAAAAATAATAGTAGATATAACGTGATGCAAAAGAACCAAGGGGATTAATTTGATGAAATGAAACATTAAGTACCAGCAATGTATTATCGAAAAGTCAAGTCACGAACAAATATCAATAATCCTTGATATCACCTGAAAGATGCCGCTAGTGTCGCCTAGCAAATAAAGCGCTTATAACGTACCATGAAAGAGACAATGTCAAATAGAATGTTTTCTACATTGAATTTGGTGTTTCATGTCTCTCCACAGGCCAAATTGCTCGGCAGACGTAAAATTGAGAGTTGACCTCCCACCAAATTTGACCATCAAATTGTGGAATGGTTGAATTACAGAAGGTCAAATTGCAAGGTACCACTTGTATATACAGTGAGACCCCAAGATGTGGACGTAATTGGTGCATCTACAGTGTCCCTAAGTCAAAATGTTCCTAAGTTGAGTATCGTTTTCCCTTAGACTTACATTATATAATTTTTAATTGGTGCTTTATGGACAAAGTACTCACCATAATTCCATGAAAATATAAATTGTCTCCCAATGTAAACTGATTCCAATCAATATGTTTCAACACAATATGGACATTTGGGGAATTGAATTCTGATACCTCTGTAGAGCAGATAGAAATGTTGGCATACTCTGTAAAAAATAAAATTCAAGTGCAAAAGAGAGAAGGAAGTCCCTCTACGCTGGAAGTAATTTATTTTAGATTAGCTAAATGGATGGTAATTTGGTGAGAGAAATGCCCAAGAACTTTTCTTACATCAATTTTAGGGTTGAAAATATCTGTTTCTTGTTATTTGGCTTGAAATGTATTTGTAGTTTTATCAGAAAATGTCCCTATCTTGAGTCAGTGTCCTCATGTTGGGCCTATTTTATTAATTTTTTATAAGAAAATAAGTGTCCATATGTCAAATTGTCCACAGGCTGAGGTGTCTGCATGTGGGGGTCTCACTGTACTTCATAACATAGGAACTTTGGAAACTGAAAACAAAGGTTCCAGTCTTATGCCAAGATAAATTTTTTTTTATAGAATTTGAGCTGATAGCAAGCAAGTTGTGCACATTACTTGAGTAAGTACAGCTATTCAGGCCAATTAAAAAAATAAGAATTGCTGAGGAGAGACTGTGTCTCTCCCTGGCTAGATTCACTATTGCAGCATGAAACACCACATACTGCACACAGTTCAGTTGAACCTCCATAACTGAAATCTTCTGACCTCAAATACCTACCTAAGACATTTTTTTAAGTCCCATCTTAATTCCCCTTAAAAACAATATTAAAAACCTCCCTAACTCAAAGACTTTTCCTCTACAACTCAAATGAGGTCCTTTGGCTAATTAAATTCTTGACACAGTAACAATCAAAACAATGAAATAGCAACTTGATGTGTTTTGAAAGAAAGTGAAACACTATAGCTGAGCAAATGAACCCCAGCCTCAATGTTCAACATCCTCTAAGCTCATTTAAGAAGCAATTTAACCCTTAGACAGTGGAGGGTTCTTTCTCAGTGCAAGGTGGAGTTGGGATTTTTTCAGGGGGTGGCGCATTTCAGTTTGACCCAAGGTTACTGAAATGCACCCAGGTTGAGGAGGACTAAGTCAGGAAAAATCTGGGAGGCCAATTTTCTTTTGTTCCCAAGATTTTCCCATGCAAATCCTATGCCAGGAATACAGGAAAAAACGCTGCCCAGACAGGGATTTTTTTTTAATTTTGGTTGAAAATTTTCCAAAGGATTAGAAAAAAATCCTGGACTTTTTCCCAACTTAGCCCTTGGTAAAAAAAAGTAGCTTTTTTTTATTCCCAGTGCCCAGTGGCACAAAATTTAGCAAAAATATCCCAACTTTGCTGCACAAGGGTTAAAGCCCAGAGTATCACTATTAACAATTTTCTGGCAATTCTTCCACATTTCCCACAACAAAAAGGTCCGTTTCCCTAACTTGAAGCCTCCCTATAATGAGGCAAACTTTTTTTTTTACCGGTTCTCTCGAAATTCGACTTATTGAAGAGAAGATGGACTGTACCAATCCACTATACAAAGCTTGTTCGTGCATTTCTTTCCTGGTTCACGATCTCAGGAGAGTCGCATCATAGGACATGGACACAGAGATGAAGAGCCTCAGCAAAGGTGGACACACGGAAAAGCAGTGATTCATTAGTCCGGCCAAACAACGCGCATAAATTACCTGGTTGGCGCAATGAAAACGACCCGCGTGGCGGGGGCAAACGATGATGGAGAATTCTTTTACGCAATGACATTTCGCGGCGGCGTGCTGGGCCAGGAATGCCCGGGCATGATGGGCCCCGGGCCGCCGCCGCCGCCGCCGTGCGCCGTGCATAATGCGTCATGTTCGCAATAATATCAAGAATGCAAAGCCGCCTGTTGCCTGCATGCTCATGCTGCTGCCACCATCAGCACGGTACGTCTTGCATTATATTGGAAGATGCCCTGCCTGCTTGCTTGCTTGCTTGCTTGGCTGCACGTCCTATATATACGTACTTTTGCTTCTTGCTTGCCTTCGCCTTCTTTTTTTTTTTTTGCGTTCTTCTCTTCGTCTTTTTCATCATCATCGCACGGCGGAAACTTGAATTGACTGGACTTGAGGCAGGTATTCTTGGTCTCTTTGGGGACAGGAACCTTTTTTTTCACTCCCGCGCCTGCTGTTGTTTTTCTTTTTCTTCTTATAGTATTATTTTGGGGACAATATTTTTTTTTTTTTTTTACTCCCACGCCTGAGACATTATTTTTTTTGCTAATTTTTGAAATTCCTTCTACTCTGTATTTTTTTTTTTTTTCTGGGGACAGTAAATTTATTCATAAACCCTTATATATACATAGTCCTCTGATGCATTCTTCTTCTTCCGGTGACATCAAATTTCCTTCGCGTCATTTTATGGCACATATTTCTGCATCTAGACTCATCCTGTATATAGAGCCATCATCTATAACTTCCTTTCCTCAAACCTTCTGATGCAGCCGAATTTCAACGAAGTTTGACGTCCTTCAAGAAGACCACCAAGAGGAAAAAAAATTCCAAGAAGAAAAATGGGTCATTTTTTTTGGCATAGGTTGGATTATTTGCGCTTTAAAATTCCTCGTTTGAAATGAGTGGCATTTTTTCTTCCTTTGTTCCAAAGAATTATATATTGATGAATGTTGAAAACGAAATGATTTGGCCCTCCAGGAAAATATGCTTTATAAACCATTTCATTATTTTTTCTGGGCAAAGTAACTTGCTTCAATTCTTCACCGGGGGTATTCTGCTTTTTATTTTTTTTATAAATTATGTTGATTTTTAGCATTCTAAAATTACTGGAATTGATCAATTTCACTCACCGTTTTACTCTTGCCTTGTAAATGAGCTTAAAATGAATCTTGATCATTGCTTGATTATTTCCTGATCTTGCCGGGAAAAAGTCTGTTTTTTGGAAAGAATGAAAATTATCATTGGATGCAGACAGAAATTTACGATTTCAGAGTTATCCTGTCAGAGTTCTTCTTATAATCAAACATGCTTTCTATAGGTTCCCCGTGCAGGAGCTTGGTGCACCAAAATACTATACAACGAACAGGTTTTCAATTTGAAAATGACTAAATTGATAAACCATGGCTGATTTATTATAATCAAGCACATGAATTAAATTAAAAGGAAGCCTGAAATTTTAACGGAGTTGTTCCCTTTTTTCCAGATTGACTTTGTTTTCAATACAATTTAAATATGAAATTAAGATCGACTTGAAAAACATCAACTGCTGATCGACTGCCCGAAGCAGAATAAAAATATTTTTTTGAGAAGCTGGAAAATAATGAACTGTATATTTCTAAAAAAAAATTTGGATGATGGAATAGATCATAAGAGAATCTGAGGATGAACGTTTGGCTCTAAAAAAAATTGCAGGAATTTCCGGAACACCACGTCATTTTATTATTGAATAAAACGTGGAATATCTTCTTGCGTCATTCATTATAATTTTCCTTCGTCCCGATAAACGATTTTTATTTTTACTGTAAAAGACACTGCTTCGAATTTTTTTCAGCTGTTCTTCCAAATATTTCTGTCATTGAGAAACTTTGAAATTTTCTAAAAAAAAATATATACATATATTTATTTGCGACAAAAAATGTGAGCCAGAAAACTTGTCAGCCTCCTTATTCAGGCCTCCGCCGTCTGAACTCACTTGGCCCCGGGTTCCTCCCTCTTAACCCCTGCGTTTCCGATGAGGCCCTCGGGGCATCCAGGAAAGAAAACCCGTCGGACAACATTAGGGTTCCGTGGGCTCGCAGGAAATAAATCGAGCTCATTAGGCGCGCTGTCGTGTGTTACTTCCTTCCTCTTCGCAAACCTTAACGACCAATCGAACCAACAGAAAGAGACGCGCGGGAAAGAAGAAGAAGAAGAAGAAGAAAAAAAAAAAGAGAAGAGGATGACCAGGAAAGAGAGAGAGAGAGAGAAAATAGGAGTCTGATGCATACATATACATGATGTGTCTGTGTATGTGTGTGTATTTTTTGGTCTTTTTTTTTAGATACAAGTAATGAAAGAAATTAAAAGAGAGAAAAAATGAAGAAGAAGAAGAAAAAGAAAAAAGGAAGTGAGTTTCCCTTGAGGGGGGATATTTCATCTGTTTCCTGCGCGCGTGGGAGCCGCCATGCTGAGTTCTTTTCCCCTGGCTGAGTTATGATTCCAGCGTGACTCCGCGGCTCTTGATTTATGACTGCGTTTCTTGCTGCGGCTTGAGTTTCTCTGATTGTGCCCGGGCCCCTTCGGGTTCCCCTGCCCCCACTGTGACAATACCCCGTGCCCAGCAGTGATTGTTTCATCCCTGATCCGCTCTTTGATCCCTGGAATAAGGTCCTGCTTGAGCAAAAAATGTATATATAAAATCCAGTGAGACCTCCACATGAGGACATTGACTCGACATATGGACATTTTGTGATACAATTTCAAATACATTTCCTTTGAGCTTTCGAATGTAAAAAAGTGATGCTCTCCTTTTTGAATGCACATGATCTACTGCACTTCTGATAAACTTTTAAGAGTCCTCCTTTTCACTTTATCCGCAAAAATTGAAGCACATTCTTGCATGCAAGGCCCAAAGTACAGATGTAGTACAGTATTCAAATATTANAAAAAAAAATTTAGATGAAGAAAATTGGTACAGATGAGATTGTTGTATAGAGAGTTAACTTGTATAAACATATACAGTACTGTATACATATACTGTATAAACAGCTGTACTCTCAATAATGATCTTGCCAACAAAAACTTTCTCTACAAATAACTAGTTTATATTTTGTCCCACACACCCATAGGGTTCTGTACTCGCGTTGGAGAGGTTCTCTATGACAGCGATAACACTCTAAAAAGATGTTTTAAAAAATGGACCAGAAATAAACAGTTTAAGGCCCAGAATATAAAAAAAATCTATCTCCATCATAAGTGGTAGTTTCATTGGCCTCCCAAAGTCAATTTTTCAGCTTGCTTAAAGTATGATTTGAAAGAGAAAAAAAATTAAACTACTGTTTATTGAGAAAATGTGGGTGACTTGAAGAGTGAGACAGAAAAGGATGAAAACACATTTAGAAAATTGTGACAGATTTTGGAATAAATGACACACAAGAAACAGGGCAGTCGTGAGTTTTTCGACACTTTCATGTTCGAATACTACATCTGTACTTTGGGCTTTGCATGCAAGCATGTGCCTCAATTTTTATAATAAAGAGAAAAGGAGGACTCGTAAAATTTTATTAAAAGTGCAGTGCATCATGTGCATTCAAAAAGGAGAGCATCACTTTTTTACATTCGAAAGCTCACAGGAAATCATGAAATAAAGCAATACTTCACGACAAAAGCTTCGCATAGGAAACGCAGTCTTGAAAGTTTATGCATAATTAACCATGGAATAATATATGCTAATCGATAATTAATGGATCCTTCTCCCACAAATCATCAAGCTTGCGATTTTTAATTCACAGATAAAAAAATTTCCGTGATCACACCCATTTAAATTTCATCACAATATTCTCAAAAACATAGATTTCACATTAGCCTTGAAAAATTTGTGATCAGAGAGATATGGATTGGATCCTAGATACTTATATGAGTCTGGCGAAACAAAAGAGTACCTTAGTTAGTATAAAGCCTTTACCAGTATATTGTGAACCTAGGGACTACTACGTATTAATTTTTAGGGGTGCGAATTAAACCGGTGTAATAAACAGCCTTTGCACATTGGAAGATTCGATTTCTTTCTTGTTTCTCTGAATTCTGGATTCAAGGAGAAACTATAGGTTCAGTCGAAAACGGGTAAATGGGTTCTTAACCCTAGAAACACACACCAAGCTGCTTGCTTGACATGCATTAACCATCCGGCTGTTTGAAACAAACCACGTCTACACCCCATGGATTTTTGGGACACAGGACACTCACTCACACCCTTGAGAGTGTTTCTGCAGATATAACCCATGCATTTCTTCACCTGCTTTAGGCCATTCATTCACTTTCATCTGTACAGAAGAGAAAAGACAAATAAAGGATGGGCCAGAAGAAAAGGAAAAATGTTTGATGAATTGTTTTATATATATATTATTCTATGCATAACTTTTCAATTTTTTTTACTATGTTACTTGTATTACTTATAACTTGTTACTTTTTTTTTACCAATAGTTTGTTACTTTTTATATTTGTATGCATAATTTGTTACTATGTATGAGTAATTTGTTGATCTGTAAAAGCCCCAATGAACATCAACACCTTTGTTGAATTGAATTGAATTGAACAGGAAGCTTTATTTTCTGCTTTTACGCATTCACAAGGTTCATGAACATTCCCACATCCAAAACCGCCTCCCAACCCATATCCTTACAAAGGCATTCAATCACTTCAAAAGGGAAAACAGAGAAGTAAGTACAGTAGTACTTGGATACCAAAATGAAAGAAAATACATCCCACAAAGTAAATCCTAACAACTGGTGTGAATGCCTATACACCCCCTTCCTTCACTGATAACAAAAAAACAAGATGTCAGCTTCATTGTAAAAAAAAATTTTATACTGTATAATGTATATGATTCAACATACAGTGCATTTAACAATCCTCTCCTTCAGCTTTCAGGGTTTCTTTGTTTTCTTTCTCAAATTGACTCACATTTTTTTGTTCACCCTGTAGAAAGTTCAATGTGAAGTGTGGAGAAGATAATAGACAGAGGATTAAGTACTGTATTTACTTTAGTACCACGCGCACCTTTTTTCTCAAATTTCAGAAGAAAAAAGGGGTGCGCGTCATAAGTGGGTACAAAATTTTCAAGAAGTTTTAGGAAGTTGTGTGTTAATTATACTTGATTATAATGGAGAAATTTGTGACAAATGTACAAAGAACATTTTTTTTAGCCAAATTTTGAACTGAAAAACCCCTGTGCTTAAGGGCACGGGTACGTGAGTAAATACGGTAGTATGTTGATACCAAAAGAAAAAAAAATACCTCCCACAATGTACATCCCCACTACTGGTGTGAATGTATACCCCCCCCCCCCCTTCCTTCACTGATGACAAAAAACAGGATGTCAGCTTCATTGTAAAAATAAATTTTAGACTATATAATGTACGATTCAACATACAGTACATTTAATAATCCTGTCTTTCAGCTTTCGGGGTTTCTTTCTTTTCTTTCTCAAATTGACTCTCTTTTTTTTCTCGTCCACCCTTTAGAAAGTTCAAGATGAAGTGTGGAGAAAAGAGTAGAGAAACCTCCGGAAAAGCAGTGCGAAATGCGCACGCGCACCACATGCGGACTTCCTGTCGACTTCAAACACTTTTCTTCACCCCCCCGACAGAATTGCCGTGTCACTGTCGGTGGTGTCTCTTTTGTTTCGCCGCCAGAAACGTGCCAAGGGAAGGAAGAAAATAAAGGGGAGTCGGGCACGGGTGCATATACAGATGGATGGAACCCGGAAACCGCGGGCACCTGGCCCGAAACTCTGCTTGATGCGCGTAAAAAGGCAGCTTTTTATTTAAAGTCTCTCTGGTCTTGCAGTGTGTCCTTGAGCTCCTGTGTGTACAGTATCTTATTATAGATGCCTTCCTTATGGATGATGCCCGATCAAAAAGAAGCATTCAAAATTTCTATTTTAGTCGGGCAAACTTGAATTGATTAATGGAGAATACGATAGGAGTGGAGAGATTTCTTGGATTCTGAAGAAATATAGAACAACCCGTATTTATGTGAATACATAAGCAAATTCTCGATTTTTCCCGCAAAAAATTAAAATCCTATTATTTACAGCAAATGCATTTGTAAGCACCCATTTACTTCCCTGGGTTTTCTGACCTTCGTGGAATAACCTGAAATTTCCGACTAAATGTAAGTTTTTCTCGGGAAATGAAAACTACAGTATTCTCAAACAAACACTTGCTCTTCTCATTTTTCAGTAAATTACTAATGCATCTTGAAGCGGTGGAAATTGACGATCATTTATTGATTATTTTTTCCAAATTCAATGCCAAAATAACTGAAGAAAATATAGTTTGTTGGATCATTTTGTGGACCGGAAACAGGAATATTTCCTGATAAAGTCGCAGATTCGCGCGAATTTCATAAGTACTGTATCCAAATACATGAACACCCCCTTTATAGTTTTTGAAACTTCTAAAATTTGGGAGGGGGAAGTTTGCTTATATATTTGCGTAAATTTGGTACGTATGTGGTGTCTGGTATTCTGCAGGTGGACTCTCATCCCTACAACGATATTGTCTATACAGTACAACGAATTTCTCTGTGTAATGAAATATTTCTTTTTCATTTTTTTGTCTCGTAGGATTTTCCACCGAGGTTATATGAAGACTCTCTACGACGAATTGTGTTCGATTTTCTTGAATTTCGCATCTAGAGAGAGTCCATCTGTATCAAAATTTTAAAAAACACTGCGGAATTCTTTTTTTTAATGTAAGAAAGACGGACACGGAAATATTCTGCAATTTTTGGCACCGGTCGTTTCTTCGTCCGCGCCGAAACTTGATGTCGGCAGATGTCGGCGACAATCCTCGACGTGAGTTTGTTATTATGGACTCGCTGCATTTTATTTTTTGTTTTTAAAAAAGTGAAGAATAAACAAAAACCGAAACAGGAGGAAAACCAGAAGATTTTGGGCAGGAAAAAGACCCCAAGAAGGAAGGAAGGAAGGGACAAGGGGGCACGTGCTCACATCAGCAGACTGCGTGTCGCCCCAGCGGCGTCCTCATCAATCACTGGGGGGTTTTCCGCACACATACTGGACAACTTTGCCTCGCCTTTGCTTCCTTTTCCTGCTTTGAGTCTCCCCGTGTCCCTCTTCCGGTGTTTTATTTTTAAATTTTATTTATTTTTAATCTATACAGTATCTTCAATATTTTTCCTTACGTGTTCTCTGTACAGTTTTGTGCATAGCAGGGATGCTGGGACTATAGGAGTATGATACTTTTTCCGGGAGTCCTTCCGGGAACTTGGGTGTTGGGTCTCTCTCGACAGCTGGGTGCTGGGAAAGACATCCGGTGTTTTGGGGGAATTTTCGGGGACCAACTCCTTCTGGTTGATTGAGATTCCGGTATTCTTGGGATACATATCCGGGGTTTCTTAGCATTACGTCTTGAGGGTTTTTGCCCAGGACGCAATGCAGAAAAAAAATCAGAAAATGAGTGAAAAGAATTGTATCATATTTTTTGAAGTGGTATAGACGTCTCATTCCATTTACTATACAGTACTTGAATAAGCAAAAATTACCTAGACGTGTCTCTGAAATGCTTCATTTTTTATTTGACATTTTACTGTACCAGAATTTTAATTTGATCATTTGCTACGACTATTTACAATATAGATGATGATGTCGTGGATTTGCCGGTGAAATGCATGATATTTTTTTTAATAACTGGATTTTATTGATTAATACTGTACACTGTATTGTGAAAACAGTTTAAACAATTTTTCTCTTTAACATCCTCAGTTCAAGAGTACGATTTGGAACTTTTCGCGTGATGTGAAAACAGGTGACCATATATAATGAGTATCAGCAGAATTTAAAAATATTTTTTAAACTTTTTGAATTGAATGCGAGGTATTACCTTGCACTTTCAGGAAAGTATTGTTTCAACGTTCAACGCGCCAAAATTATAACTTGTAAGCATGTTGAAAACATCTACTAAAATGACAACAGTTTTTGGAAAATGTAGGGTGAGGACAAAATAAAATGTTAGCTTCTAGAAAAAATCGCTAAAAGGACAATATCTCTATTACTGATCGAGCATATCATCTCGAATGTAAACATTAAATTCCGCGTGTTACAGTATTTTTTTTAATCGAATAGTTTATTTCATGGATCCAATTCAAATTGGTGTAGCTGTCACGGATTTCTGACAACAATTATCATTGCTATTAAAGAATTTATTGCCTGTTTTATTGTGGTATTTATGCAACTACCGTATATAAAACCTGGTAAATTCATTCAGAATGTTTCTTCGAATTTATGACTCTATTTTCATCAGCAGCTGAAAATCCTTCTGGTCGAGATGAAGTCGACTGATTCAAGATCAAACCTGGATGCATCAAATTCAATGATATTTATTTTTTCAATGCTCCAAAAATATTATTGAACTTGAACTTCGTGTAATTTTTCGTCAAAATCTCTTTTGTCGGTATATGACATTCATTTAATTTTAAAAAATTATCATATCTTCTCCATTCTGTTTGAAGCAAAAAACGGTAAAATGGCGCAAGTGAAATATTGAAATACTCGAGTAGTAACTTTCGAGTACTTCACGGTAGAGTAGTCTTGGTGCTTCTCACAATTAGTGTCACCATGTTCGGATGGTTTAATTGAAACTAATTCCCGGATGTTGAGATTAGGACAAGCTTCACTGGTCCTTTCGAGTCCTGCATCCTCTCCCACGGTTTCTACACCAGAATGACATTCAAGACCAATATTCGGGTAACCCTGTCCAATTTTGTAATTCTAGATCTCTGAACATGGAGTTATTCAGCCTTGGTGATGCAATTTTTTGGCGAAGTTTTTCTGTGGATTTAAAAAAATTTACACCAGGATTTTTCCAGAACTTGCTCTGGGTGAACTGTTTGGTGCTCTTTTTTTTAACTCTGTTCAGAGAGACACAACATTTGTCAGGAAAAGTTTGACTTTGCTCCGCAAAAGTTATGAAAGAAACACAGAATCAGCACAGGACAAGAAACAGAAATTCTTGGTAGAATCTATAATTAAATTTATAATTTTATTTTTAGGAATTTTAGAACAAGTTCAAGACACAAAAATGGCAATCACAAAAAACCTCTCAGCAAGCTCCAGACTTTTTGAAGACACAACTGCTTCCAATGACAGCTCAAGACAGACTTGTGAAGATGAAGCATTAAAAATAAGTTGTATTAATTTGTTACATCTGCATTGATCCAATACTCAGGCTGGAGATCAGGCAATTTATAAAGGCCCAGGATTGGCCAGGAAAATGGAAGTCAAAGACAAGGCTGTGAACAAAAAGCCTTGGAGGAAAGTTTTCAAATTTTCCCAATGTCTCTGGTCTAATCATTTATATTGCTGGGCGGTTTTTCCAGGTGATTTACTCTTGCCTTGATTAACCCTTGGATGGCAGAGGGTTCTTTCCCATTGCCAGCCAATTTCTGATTTTTAGCCAAATTGCTTGGGCATTTTCAGTTTTCTGAAGGTCAGAAAAGCCCTTCCAGGTGGGCTGAGGCAAAGTTGGGATTAATCCAAGAAAACCCTGTTGCTTAACATGGCATTGTTTTCCCAACAAATTTTTCTGTGCAAAAAGAAAAAAAAACATTGGGATTTCTCCTGCCTTTGCCCTAAACTCCCTGTTGTCATTTTTTTCTTTTATTCTCTGAGGTGCAACAAATTTTTGCAAAACTAGTCCAACTTTGCCACCCAAGGGTTAATGAGGCAGGCATCACAGTGGTGGCAGTGGGTCCCCAACAACTTTTGCTCTCATAGCAGTATAGCTGATATTTTAGAGACCTTTAGGATATTGTTATTGGGACACAGGAAGGAGGAGAGCCATAAAAATGTTACTTGATGGTTTTCAAAAGGAAGTGAGTCAATAAACTCTCTAATTGGGTAAATTTACCCTTTCCTACAAGTTCAACATCCAGTTTTTAATTAATTTATGCAGCAGTTCAATGCCCAGAATATCACACCTTTTACCTTTGTAAAATTCTTTATTTCCCCCCACAAAAAAGCTAGTTTCAAAAGCATCCCAAGTTTACTCTTTGTGGGTCCCATTGATGAGTGTGACTGAACAAGGTTTCACTCAAATGACCTTATGGGAAAGTACTGCATGGACTTTGATCAAGAATTTATTTTTGAATAATCATTTTTATAACAGGATTTTTGTTACATGATTCTATTTACAATATATCTTTATTCCTCAAGCACTCTGTCACTTTGGTCATTTACAGCGCATTCCATGCATAAAATTATCCCTCTCATTTTCATCTGTAATGTAATCCTCTTCCTTACAGCAGCACATTATTTTTTTGTCATAAACCTTGCCCATTTTTGTCTGACAAAGTTTGTCCATATTTACAAACATGACTTTGATTCTTGATTCAGTCCAGCATTCCAAAATGCAGTTAGTTTTACATAAGTCTCTCTCTCAATATTGATCCCTTATTTTGTGAAATAAAACTCTAAATGTTTTGCCTGTGATACATGTGGTGGAATAGTTACATCATCATTATATAATGCATGTCAAATTATCTAGAATGCTCTGGAATAATTGAATTGGGCTGCTGTTTGATGGCAGTCCATGTTAATTGAATATTCGAACCAATGACTTATCCTTATCAGCCAATCAGGAGCAGCAATACAGATTCCTGGAAGGGAGAGAGTGAAAACCATAGCTGGTCACTCTTCCAACATTTTTGATATTCATTATTCCTGATTTAGTCTGCTATCAGTTATCATTCAACTTGTTTCTGATTTTTCTACGTTGTGTGTTCCATGAATTAATTATGGGGAAAGTTAAATACATATATCCATTTATCTTTTTGGGATTTCTTAAGAAAATTCCCAGCTGAACACCACAGCTGAATGATGTGTTTCATTTTCAGAATCAATCCTTTTCTTGCCTCCTTTTGTAATCCTCAATTACTAAACATTTCATCCATTTTCATAAGCAGGACTCTGATCCATCCTAACTCAATTCAGCAGATCAATCCAAAATGCAGTTCTTTGAATCTAAATTCCATCTTTTCATTTCCTTCTAGAACCTTGCTTTATGTTTTTGTTTTTGCAGGGTGTTGGGAAATAACTTACCACAACAAAAATTTGAGAAATTTGCTGGAGGATCAAAATTGAAGAATAAAGCAAACTTCAAAGTTCGACAGCTGGGTGCTGGGAAAGACATCCGGTGTTTTGGGGGAATTTTCGGGGACCAACTCCTTCTGGTTGATTGAGATTCCGGTATTCTTGGGATACATATCCGGGGTTTCTTAGCATTACGTCTTTAAGGTTTTCGCCCAGGACACAATGTAAAAAAAAAGCAGAAAAGTGAGTAAACCGAATCGTACCATATTTTTTGAAGTGGTATATAGGTGTCTCATTCCATTTACTATAAAGTACAGTACTTGAATACGCAAAAAATTACCTAGACGTGTCTCTGAAATGCTTGCTTTTTTTCTTAATTCGACGCTTTACTGCACCAGGATTTTAATTTGACCAGCATTTGCTACGACTATTTACAATATAGATGATGATGTCGTAGATTTGCCGGAAAAATGAATGATATTTTTTCAATAAGAGGATTTAATTGATTAATATACTGCATTGTAAAAACCGATTAAACAATTTTTCTCTTTAACATCCGCAGTTAAAGAGTACGATTCGTAACTGTTCGCGTGAAGTGAAAACAGGTGACTAATGAGGATCAGCAGAATTTAAAAATATTTTTTGAAATTTTTGAATTCAATGTGAGGTATTACCTTGCACTTCCAGGAAAGTATTGTTTCAATGTTCAACGCACAAAATTATATATATGTGCGCTAGTTGAAAATATTTGGAAAATTTAGGGTGAGGACAAAATGAAAGTTTAGCTTCTTGAAAAGATCTCTAATAGAATCTCTATAGTACAGATCGAGCATATCATCTCGAATGTCAGCATTAAATTCTACGTGTTACAGTATTCATTTTTTTTTATCGAATACTGTAGTTCATTTCATGGATCCAATTCAACTTGGTACGTGTGGCTGTCACGGATTTCTGAAAACAAATTATCATTGCTTTTAAAGAATTTATTGCCTGTTTTATTGTGGTATTTATAACTACCGCATATAAAATCATTCATTATGTGTAAATTCATTCAGAATGTTTCTTCGAATTTATGATTCTATTTTCATCAGTACCTGAAAATCCGACTGATTCAAGATCAAACCTCGATGAATAAAATTCAATGATATTGATTTTTTCAATTCTCCAAAAATATTACTGAACTTAAACTTCGTGTAATTTTTCGTCAAGATCTTTTTTGTTTTGTTATGACATTCATTCTAATTTTAAAAATTATTATCTCTTCTTCATTCTCTTTGAAGCAGAAAACGGTAAAATGGCGCACGTGAAATATTGAAATACTCGAGTAGTAACTTTCAAGTACTTCACGGTAGAGTAGTCTTGGTGCTTCTCACAATTAGTGTCACCATGTTCGGAGGGTTTAATTGAAACTAATTCCCGGATGTTGAGATTAGGACAAGCTTCACTGGTCCTTTCGAGTCCTGCATCCTTTCCCACGGTTTTTACACCAGAATGACATTCAAGACCAATATTCGGGTAACACCCTGTCCATTTTTGTAAGTCTAGATCTCTGAACATGGAGTTATTCAGCCTTGGTGATGCATTTTTTTGGCAAAGTTTTTCTGTTGATTTTAAAAAATTTACACCAGGATTTTTCCAGAACTTGCTCTGGGTGAACTGTTTGGTGCTCTTTTTTTAAACTCTGTTCAGAGAGACACAACATTTGTCAGGAAAAGTTTGACTTTGCTCCGCAAAAGTTATGAAAGAAACACAGAATCAGCCCAGGACAAGAACCAGACATTCTTGGTAGAATCTCTAATTAAATTTAGATTTTTATTTTTAGGAATTTTAGAACAAGTTCAAGACACAAAAATGGCAATCACAAAAAACCTCTCAGCAAGCTCCAGACTTTTTGAAGACACAACTGCTTCCAATGACAGCTCAAGACAGACTTATAAAGATGAAGAATTAAAAAGAAGTTGTATTAATTTGATACATCTGCATTTATCCAGTACTCAGGCTGGAGATCAGGCAATTTATAAAGGCCCAGGATTGGCCAGGAAAATGGAAGTCAAAGACAAGGCTGTGGACAGAAAGCCTTGGAGGAAAATTCTCAAATTTTCCCAATTTCCCTAGTCTACTCATTTTTATTGCTGAGTGGTTCTTCCAGGTGATTTACTCTTGACTTGATTAACCCTTGGACCGCAGAGGGTTCTTTCCCATTGCCAGCCAAGGTTGGATTATTTTTGTATGCTGAGGCATTTTCAGTTTTCTGAAGGTCAGAAAAGCCCTTCCAGGTGGGCTGAAGCAAAGTTGGGATTAATCCAAGAAAAGCCTGTTGCTTAACATGGCATTGTTTTCCCAACAAATTTTTCTGTGCAAAAAGAAAAAAAAACATTGGGATTTCTCCTGACTTTGTCCTAAACTCCCTGTTGTCATTTTTTTCTTTTCTTCTCTGAGGTGCAACAAATTTTTGCAAAACTAGTCCAACTTTGCCACCCAAGGGTTAATGAGGCAGGCATCACAGTGGTGGCAGTGGGTCCCCAACAACTTTCCCTCTCATAGCACCACAGCTGATATTTTACAGACCTTTAGGATATTATTACTGGGACACAGGAAGGAGGAGAGCAATAAAAATGTTACATGATGGTTTTCAAAAGGAAATGAGTCAATAAACCCTTTGATTGGGTAAATTTACCCTTTCCTACAAGTTCAATATCCAGTTTTTAATTAATTTATGCAGCAGTTCAATGCCCAGAATATCACACCTTTTACCTTTGTAAAATTCTTTATTTCCCCCAGCAAAAAAGCTAGTTTCAAAAGCATCCCAAGTTTACTTTTTGTGGTTCCCATTGATGAGTGTGACTGTCACTCAAATGACCTTAAGGGAAAGTACTGCATGGACTTGATCAATAATTTATATTTGAAAAATAAATTTTTATGACAGGATTTTTTTTACATGATTCTATGTACAATATATCTTTATTCCTCAAGCACTCTGTAACTTTGGTCATTTACAGCACATTCCACGCATAAAATTATCCTTCTCATTTTCATCTGTAATCCTCTTCCTTACAGAAGCACACTGATTTTTTGCCATAAACCTTGCCCATTTTTGTCTGACAAAGTTTGTCCATATTTATAAACCTGACTTTTTGATTCTTGATTCAGCCCAGCATTCCAAAATGCGGCTATTTTTACCTAAGTCTCTCTCTCAATCTTCATCCCTCATTTTGTGAAATAAAACTCTAAATTTTTTGCTTGTGATACATGTGGTGGAATAGTTACATCACCATTGTATAATGCATGTCAAATTATCTAGAATGCTCTGGAATAATTGAATTGGGCTGCTGTTTGATGGCAGTCCATGTTAATTGAATATTACAACCAATAATTTATCCCTTTCAGCCAATCAGGTGCAGCAATACAGTTTCCTGGAAGGGAGAGAGTGAAAACCATAGCTGGTCACTCTTCCGACATTTTAGATATTCATTATTCCTGAGTTAGTCTGCTATCAGTTATCATTCAAATTGTTTCTGATTTTTCTACATTGTGTGTTCTGTGAATTAATTATGGGGAAAGTGAAATACATATATCCATTTATCTTTTTGGGATTTCTTGAGAAAATTCCCAGCTGAACACCACAGCTGAAAGATGTTTTTTATTTTCAGAATCAATCCTTTTTTTGCCTCCTTTTGTAATCCTCAATTACTAAACATTTCATCCATTTTCATAAGCAGGACTCTGATCCATCCTAACTCAATTCAGCAGATCAATCCAAAATGCAAATCTTTGAATCTAAATTCCATCTCAAGTAAAGGAAGATCTTGGAACGAAATACAAAAACAAAAACGTCCCACAACCCTTTATTGAATGGTGTTGTTTTTAAACTCTTTAAACGACCTCCTAGTTTTAACTTCTTATTTCGTTTGAAGTTTCATTTGAAATAAAATGCAGAATCAGCCTGAGACAAGGCCAGGAATCCTTTTAGGATTTCCTATAATTAGAAGCTGTTTAAAATGTATTTCAATTTTGCCCTAACGAAACATTTGAACAGACAATACATTTTTGATAACACTTGCAACAACTCAGCAGAACTCTTAGAAATTTCTTACACTGCACACAGTAAAAGTTCCAATGTTGAATGTGGCTTGAATTTTGTTCTTTGGTAGATTATAAGAGGAAAAAAACGGGAATTGGTTCCAGTTTTCATTGTTTTTTTTGTGAGTGTGGTTAGCCTTGAGAGTGACTTCCCTTTCAGGGCTGGTTTTAATTGTGGTTTCTCGTTTTTTATAGGTTTATAAATAAATTAATTTTATTCGGCGCAAAGGTGGTTCCTCAACACAGGGAAGAAGGTTCACTCACGCTGCCGGGGTCAAAAGAGCTCTTCATCACTAACGTGCATTGCTGTACCCGAAAACGAAGTGGTACTCTAGCTGTCGTACGAGTGTGTAGCCCATGAAGCCATCCCATGGGCATCATAAAAGACCCCGACAATGGGCGTAGACAATGTGTAACACCTGCGCATTGAATCGATTCCCGGGGCCCCGGGAAAAAGCGTGACTGCATTTCACGCCAGGCAGGGAATCGGAGAAAAGATGGCCGCCGACGTCGGCTAATGCGTCCATTTGTTTCCTGCGCTTCGGGGAGCCAATATGGAACTCGACCAAGTTCTTAATTTATTTTTTACAATTTTGAAACCCTCTTCCAGCACTTTTTTTTTTCCTTTTTTTTTATATCGGGGTTACATCCAGGGATATAACGGAAGAAACTGCGGCGAGTTCCGGACGCGCACGAATTTTTTCTTTTCTTTTTACGATAGAAGCGGTATTTTATTAATCTATTTTATTATTTTTTGGATGAACCGGGTAAGGGGTTCATTAGAGGCGTAATTAATTCGCAGGAGATACGGTGAATTGGCTTCTATACTGCTTTGTTGTTCAGAGGATACATGGTCTGTTGTTGAGACTTTTTTTTCTGCTGGTTTTATTTTTATTACCGAATTAAAATGACGTGATTAGAGTTATGCTCTTGAATTTATTTTGGCACTCTGTTGAATAGCATGGTTCTTATGTTTCTGGCAAAAATTTATGCTTAATTGTCACCTGAAGGTTTAGGATTCCGGTCGATCCTTTGCAGTTTAGAAAATGTGGTTTAACATTTGTTTATGTGTAATTGGTATTTCTGTATTTTTGCGTACCGGATTTATGCTTCCTCGTATGTAAGGTTTTTTTCGACGGAATTTTAATAATCTGTGCACAAACATTGGATAGGGTGAAGTTGGCTAACATTAGTAGAATCTGTTCAACCCATGGTATGTCATCAACAGTGATGAATCTTTCAAGTTTTTTTTTTAAATACAATTGGAAGTTTTCTAGCTTTTCTGATATATTGTTAGCTTTAGCTTCACCAATAACAAAGGTGCGATGAAAAATGATTGATTTTTAAAGGCATAGTTAAACGTGAGAAAAATCTTGAAGGCTTTCTGGCCAAAATTTCCTGCTTCCTTGTAGATTTTTGAATGGCCTAAATGCTTTGTTTCAGCGGTAATATCTTTTTTACAAAAATGCCATTCGGATCTGAAAAAAACTTTAGATTTATAATGCTGCTAAAATGTTACTAAAATAAAATTCTACCTGCACTGCTGCCAGGAAAAAAAAGAATTTTTAAAAGCATAATTCGACCCAACAAAATTATACTCTAGTCCTGAAAGGTTTTCTTATACAGTACAATCTTTTGTACTTTTACTAAAACAATAGTTTATAATTTTTCATTGGTTCCAAAGCTTTTTGTTGCAAGAATGTTCTGTTATAAAACTTGAGCTTTCAAACAAAGGATTTTTCATTTGCTTGAAACTTATCATTTCCAAAGATTGAAGGAATTGCTTGAGGACTTTTTAAAATTTCTATATAAGGATTTTTGGAAAGTGATTGTGCTCTTGAAATTAAAAAAAAAATGTTGGCAAAAATATTCCTTGGATTCATTGGCAGAAAACGGGAGCATATATACTTGTTGTGCCGGGGAAGAATCAAGAAGAAGAAGAAGCTGAAGGGGGATCCCAGGAGAACCCCTGTGCTGTCTGAATCTTCTTCTTCTTCCCCCCTCGGCCTTTTTTTCTCCCCCTCCCCCCATTATTCAATGATACAAGTATTTTGCTGAAGCTGGAGATCGTTGGGTAATTCTTGATGGATGGAAGCGATCAGGAGCTGTTGTGAGCGCCTTTTTTTCCCCCTAGGGTTAATCTGGAAATCAGCGGAGGGTCCAGCTGGATTTCTGGTGGAACCAGCGGGTCGCCTAGGCCCTGGCTCGCAGGAAATCGATCCCCGCAAGAAAATTTTCAGGATATTTCATCCCCCGGAACCCGAAAATTTCCTTTTATTCCATCTGGGATTTTTCCTGCGAGGTTTCTCTCAAAATTTCTTACGCATGATGCGATATGTATTGGTGCAACAAGAGCCCTGGGATATGGCAAAAAAATGTGTTAAGAAAACAAATTTGTGAAAAAACGGAGAAGGTTCGTTTTCAGTTTTCCGGAAGAGTACCGTATATTCAAATTTTTATTCATTCGAGAATTTTAATCGATTTTGACTCCAATTTATGTTTCGAGGGTGCCTGGAAATCGCGAGCTAACTAAAACATTTAAATTGAACTTTGGCATGGTTTTTCGCGAACTATCTCGAAGTTGAACAGTACAGTACAAAAAAAATAACTTTTTTTAAAGAAATGCTGCGATAGTGTGTTGCTATCATTTTTTCTACCCAAAATTTGATAATCTCCACTTTCGGTCGAAATTTCGACTTTATTCGATCCACTCAATCAGCAAGAAATGTGTCGAAACCCCGCTTCAAGGTAGGTATTTAAAATCAAGGGAGAATGCATTACGAAAGAAACTTGTGGATTAAACCCTGGAAATTCTTGTTCTTTTTTTTTCCCCCGCTTTTTCAAGCAGGGAAGAAAGATCTAATTGCGTGAATTGGTTGTGCCGGGGAGTGCATCTTGGGCCGCCTGTGGTTTTCCCAGGTCTGCTGGAATTCAGCTGGGAATTGCGGGGCCAAACGGTTCCATTAGTTCCATGCCGGGTTTTGTGCTCAATCATCAAGAACCAACTACTGAATCAATGTCCTACTTCTCTGTTCCATTTTCTTCTTCAAAAGAAATCCGTCGTTTGATTGCAACTTTTTTTTTTGCCTATGATTTTTATCCGCGTGGTTTTTTGATCCGCAATTCAACTGAAAAATTCAAAGCAGTATCTGGGGAAAAAAATGTTGTGAAGATTCTCGTGGAATTATTTTTGCATTACCATAAGTATGAATGAAGTGATACAAAATATGATGTGAGACTGAATATTATCCCGTAATGCAGGTAAACCTGGATAACTCAAACCTCCCTAATGAGTCAAATACCCCCCTCAGTTGCTTTTTTTTTTGGTCTTGTCCGAATCCCCTTAGAACTAATGCATTTAAAACCTCCCTAAGTGAAAGGTTTTTCCCCTCTAACCTCCATAAGTATAATTTTCTGTGGCCTGTTGGCTTTTATTCTCTTGACGCAAGAAAGAGAAAAACAATAAAACAGGAACTGATTTGTTTTAAAAGGAGGTGAGAGACTCAATTTGGCAAATGAACCCTGCCTCCAAGTTCAGGATGCTTTCAACTCATTTGAGAAGTAATTTCAGCCTCAGAATATCATAATTTACAATTTTGAGCAATTTTTCTCTGTTTCCCAGGACAAAAGGGCTTTGTATTGTAGCTCAATTCAAAAGCTCCCTGAGTCAAAACTCACCTAAGTCAAATTTTTTTCTGGTCCCTTGAAGTTTGAATTAGAGAGGTTTGACTGTATTTATGAAAGTTTATTGCTTTTCTGCAAATTTGCATTTTTTCAAGTCATTTTAAATGGAAAAGTGATAAAGCGCGCTTCTGTGGACATTTGAACGCAATCATTTTCTTAGTAATTATTTATGTTCAGTACAGTATATACTGTATTCAAAATATTTCATGCATCATATCATATGAGGAAAATTTACTTAGACATAAATGCAAGAGACAGATATTTCTGACCCCAAGATCTATGCAAGAAAAAATGTTTGGTATTTCTCCCATAATTTTCCCATCCATTCAACTAATTGAAAAACTTACCTATAGCATAGAGGGACTTCCTTCTGTATTTGAGACTTGAATGTTATTTTCACAGATGTCAACATTTCAATGTGCTGTACTGAGGTACATTATTCAATGTCCCAAATGTTCTTATGGAGTTGAAAGATATTCACTGAATCCAATTCAAGTGGCAAACAATTTTCTTTTCATGAAATTCTGAAGAATATTTCTTCAATGAAACACCAATTAAAAATTATAATGTGTAAGTCTATGGGAAAAAAAACTCCCCTTGAAAACATTTTGGCTTTAGGACACTCTTGAAGTACCAATGAAGTCCACATCTGGGGGTTTCACTGTATTTTCAGTGTAAATGAAATGTTTCAAAAATGTGCACATTGGAGAAAATTCATCTTTGAACGTGAAATCTTTTGAAAAGCTTTTATTTTTCAGGAAAACGGGTAATTTTTGAAGCATTGATTGGATAATTTAACTTATTTTGCAAAATTTAGAAGGCTTTTATATTTCAGTGCTTCATCGTAGATTATCTCATAGGGGAAACCATATACAGTAATGCTACTTTTCAGCTGCAAAAATGCAGGGTTGGTGTTTTCTGAGCCTTTTTGCTGACCGCGTTTGATGGATTTTTGTCTCCCAAGAAACACATTTTTGAAATGCTTTCGGTGGTTCTGAAACCCGCATTTTGAATATTGGGCTAGATGTTGAGAGGTTTCTTTCCCGAGAAAATAATCAGTCAAACCTTCTGGACAGGAAATCTTTTCCCCCCGACGAGAGGAATGGGTTCTAAATGAAATACCTGAGCTCGAACCCCGCGGACCCGGGATTTCCGCCTCCACATTCCAGTCGCAATTGATGACGAACACGTGCTGCGAATGTGTAACCTTTTATCAAAATCCACTTTTTAAAGCAAAAAAAAATATATAAAATAAAATAAAATAACGCAAGAAAACGGCGAAGGGGGTTTTTTTTTGTTGCAACCCATCGATCCTAGAGGGGGCATTCGAAGCAACAAGAGGAAGCATAACGAAGACCCCCGAGTGGCTTAATTTATGGACCCGAGATTCCGCGCATTTTTGCCCCCCATGTTTGCGTAATTTGCAACGAAGAGTCTCACCGTGCAAATCCCTTCTTTATTTTCCCCTTCATTCCTATACTTGAGGCCCCGTGACAATGGTTCGTTGCCCCGATCGACGGATTTCACTGCCTTTGTAACGGTTTTCAAGCCACCCATGACGAAGGGGGTTTCTCTTTACGTGGAATTTCATGAAAACCCTGGTTCTGATCGTCTTGAAACTATTGAAAGTATAGAGAGCTTAAATCTGATTTAAAATGTTATTCCAAATTTTACGATGAGTGAGAATTATTTTCACGAGTCATTATAGAAGCTTCTTGATTTAAACTCTTTATTATGAATCCATCAGCTGTATATAGACCAAGACTTATATTTTGCACAATTTTTTATTTTTGTTCGTTGCCCCGATCGACGGATTTCACTGCCTTTGTAACGGTTTTCAAGCCACCCATGATGAAGTGGTTTTCTCATTACGTGGAATTTCGTGAAAACCCTGGTTTTGATCGTCTTGAAAATAAATGGAGAGCTTAAATTGGATATAAAATGTTATTCCATATTGTACGATGAGTGAGAATTATTTTTACGAGTCATTAAATAGAAGCTTCTTGATTTATACTGTATATTATGAATCATCAGCTGTATATAGACTAAGACTTCTATTTTGCACAATTTTTTTAAAGTATTTTAGAGCGTTTAGTGACGGTTGGTTTTAATTAGGAATAAATCGAGGCTTTATTATTATCATTTAATTTCTTTTTTCTTCGCGTAAAAATCCTGAAATTCTCGTTACTTTGACGTGAAGCTGTTTCGGGGCCGAAATTAATCGCGTGTTTTCGTGTCCGAAACACCAGAAGCACTTCATATTTCGGGCAGCAAACACTCCTTGTTAATTTCGTGGAATAAAAAATTTCCAAGCAATAATTGTAGCTATGATTTGAACGAACACGAGAAATCAATGAATGGTTTCAGTGTTCAGGTGAAATTCCGCGGTTTTCTCTTGAAAAGAAAGTTTTCGGAAAGCAAAATTATGCCAAAATAAATGCAGAGGACTCTCTGTACAACGATCTTGTTTATGATGATTTGTTCTGCATAAATAATTTTTGTTTGGTTCCACAGAGTTTTTCGCCCATCTAATACGGAATTTTCTACTTTGAAATTCTCTCTGCAACAAACAATTTGTTTCTAGTCCCTTCAATTTTGTTGTAGAGAGAGAGAGAGAGTCCTCCTGATGTACGAAGAAAAATATCTAAATACTGTAGTACCGTATATTGATGGACAAGTAATATACTTTAGGACATATGATGCCAAGCATAATTATCAATCGATTAATGAATTTGAGGATGATGTGAAATTTATGTAGTGAGCATGATTTTCAGGATTTTTTAATGAAATATATTGATTCAAAATATTGAAAAATTGCTTCTCATCATATTTCGCCAGCAGAATATTCTTGAACTATATCCTAAAACAAATTAATCTTGTGAACATGCATTTTTTGGAAAAATCCCTTGAAAACGACGCACTTTGGAAGATGCAGAATATGACATGAATTCAGAAAAGCAATCATAAATTCTGGTGCATTTCAAAAATGTTATTGAAAGAACTTTCTCAAACCCTTCCCTAATCTAAAAAATTAAATTCTCACATTTTCTCCTTTGGAATTTCCATTTACCAAAACGACAAAAATATTGTGAAGCCCTCATTCCATAAACCTTTTTGTCCACAGGATCAGATTGTTTGAAGACTTTTCTTTTAAGGACTTTGATTAAATCCTGTGCCCAGCAAAAATTTCAGATTGCCGCCTGAGATGGCGGCTATTTTTACGCGTATCCTGGCCGCTTCAGGTGGTGGCCAAACGGTTTTGGCCAAACAGTAGGGATCTGTTTTCCTGACGCGGTCAGGATGGCGTAAAAAACGTTTTTAGTTGACGCTTTTGAAAGCGTCAGAGTCTGACGCTTTTAAAAGCGTTTTTAACGTAGTCAAAAACGTTTTTCCATGACGCTTTTGAAAGCGTCAGAGGCTGATGCTTTCAAAAGCGTTTCTTACCCTGTTGAAAATGTTTTTGTGTGACGCTTTTGAAAGCATCACATTATTTTGACTCGTGTTAACACTGCCTTTACTTTGTTGCAACATTGTTGCAACATTGCAAGGTTGTTGCACACTGTTGTGTTCTGTAATTAAAATGAATATGTATTATTTGCAATATGGTGCATGAATGCATCAATTGTGTATAGTCCCATGTATTTTAAAAGACTTTACAAGTTTTCTCATAAAGTGCAACATGGTCACAACACAAAAGTGTTGTAACATTGTGATAACAGTGTGTAACAGTGGTTGTAACAGTGCATGTAATGCACAAAAGTGTTGTAACACTGTGATAACAGTGTGTAACAGTGGTTGTAACAGTGCATGTAATGCAAGTGAAATTTAAAATTTCATTTACATTTGTTTCCAAAGTGTTTTCAACAGTTATTGTGTGGCATTTCAACAACATTGCAAATAAATGTGTGGTAACAGTGTTAATATTTACAATTTTTAGTGTTAGAATAAAGAAATGATTTCTGAGAAAGGACACATCCCAGTGTATTACTTAGAATTTTGATCTATTGCAGTGTATCATCCAAAAAGTAAATGTAATACTACTGTATTGCTTATTATTACACATTGTTATGTTGTGTATTCATTAATTTGAATCTTTCCATAGCTGTAATGTTTATTGCAACAAGAAATTGCTGTAACATGATTGTAAAGAGCAATTTATGTGTTACTGGCAATTGCAGAATGCAACATTGTGTTAACACTGCCTTTACTTTGTTGCAACATTGTGTTAACACTGCCTTTACTTTGTTGCAACATTGTTGTCATGCACACTGTTGTGTGCTGTAATTAAAATGAATATGTATTATTTGCAATATGGTGCATGAATGCATCAATTGTGTATAGTCCATAGTTATGACTACCAGATCCGCGCTGTGATGCTAGAGTTTCTGGCCAGAATTTCTGCTCAGGCCAATCACTGTTGTATGTTTGGCGCAGTTGTTATGGCTGTGGGCACTGAGTTGTGGGGTCCCGGTTCGAATCCCCTGTTGGTTGCTTGTTTATTCATGTCTTTCCTTTGAGTGTGCGTGTGTGTGTGTGTGTTTAACATGCTGCTATGCACCCTGCATTCACAATGCTAGTACAGTGTACTGGCATTGTAAATGCAGAGCTGCATAGCAGCCAAAAAAATTTTCTTGAAATAGTTCCACTGACGCCGTAGGGAACAGCGTCAAAAAAACGGGAATCTTGGCGGGAATACGGGGGGCGCCCAAACCGCCAGGATAACCGTCAGGGGAAGCGGCAATCCTGTCCCCGTCTCTCCAGGCGGGTATAATACCCACTTTTTATGGTCTCAGTGGCCGCCTGGATAGACGTCCAGGGTGGACGTCTATAAGGCCGTTTTTAGTGCGTAAACCCTAGCGGTTTACGCCCAAATTATTTGCTGGGTGGGTATAAAGAAAAGATCAAAATGTATTGGCTGACTGAGGGATCATTTTTATGCAAGTTGATCAGGCTGTTTTTGCCGACTTCAGGAGAATAGGTGTCAGCTTGAAGGTGTAAAATTCTCGGAATATTTTCACCGGTTTTTTTCTTTCTGAAAAGCCTCTAAATCTTGAGGGTTCGACAAGGTTTTCTCCTTTTTCTGATCAATTCAGTTTTCTGACGGAAAAAAAAAACTTGGATATTTGGCCATGGTGACTATATATAGTAATATCCCGCTGGACTCATTCTAAAATAGCCTCACATTTTGAATGATTTAAAGTTTTCAAAATTGTTTTCATTTCCTTCCTTCCATATATTTTAATCATGTCAGGTGTGTTGATCCATTGGAGACCTTTTCGTATAATTCTTTGATGTAGTTCAGCACCAATTGTTTTTCTTTTGCATTAATATGAAGAGACGACGAAGTAAATTCCGAATTCCAAAATTCGACAAGAAGCCGCTTAAAACACAACCATAAAACTGGAAAAATCTTCCGCTGAAAAAATGTTCCTTCGTTGTCGGAGAAAAACGGCGAGGTAAAAATGAAAACAGTATCTCACGCTACTTTTTATCCAATTTTTAAAAATGTTTGTCGTGTTAGTAAGCAACAAGAATGTTCCTCTCGCACAACTTTTTTTTTGAGAACTCGTGTAATACTTTTTACTATTTCAATATAAACGGTAATTTTTTGTCAACTTTTTCCGATGTAATCTTCGGTTGCACTCAATTATTTTGCCTTATTTTGGGGGTTCTTTCAGACACTGTAAGAACTTTTGAATCTCTAAAACGAGGAGAGGAAAAAGAGTTCGTAATTATTTGTATTTCAAAAAATTAGGCAGTGAAGATTAACATCCTTCATATTGAAGAGGATGCTTCATTGAACGGTGATGATTTTTATTCATTTTAATAACTCGTTCGGTATATATTTATAAGGGGCTTTGTTACTTGTTAATAGCTTCGTGCTTTTGAGATTTTCTCAAGGAGCCCTTCGTTCGTTGGCTTCAGCGGAATATAAGTTTAGTCTGGTATCATTCGAAGGGGAAATGGATTTGAAACTCGAGCCCAGACAATAATTCATGCCATGAAAATAAACGAATAGTTTTTTTTTCGATCGAGGGAAGAAAAAAATAAAAATAAAGAAATCTCTCCGGATTTTTTCCCGAACTCTTCAGCCACCCGCTGGTCCTTCGCGAAGCAATATAAAAATCCAAGTACCCCCTGCTCCATATTTCACGAAAAAAATGCTCGCTTTTCTCCCGTTTCCGTTTATTGGTTATTGGCGTTTCTCCCTCTCTTTCTTTTTTTTCTTGCCTCTCCATTCTGCAACATTCCCCGAATGGCAAGGAGGAAAAAAGGAAAAGACTGTATAAGACAGACGCAGAAAAGGGAAAGAAATAAAACCCCGATTTCGGAAGAAGTTCTCGAGTTCGCCGCGGGAGGGCGGAGCGAAATTTACGGGGGCCCGCCCGCGCGCGGAAATCGGGATCCAGGGCATTCTTCGCATTCCACCTCGGGTTTCTGGTTTTATTCATTTTATTTATTCGCTTATTTCGTATTATGTTGTGCTGTGACGCGTCTTGTCGTTGTTCACGATTTGCGGGTCTGATCTGCGACTGGGTGAGCTCGACAACAATGCGTCAATTTGAGTACGTGGGGCGATTCAAGCGATGGGTTTTATTTTGGCGAAACGAAGCAAATTCTCCTGGTTGCAAAATAAATGCAGCTATATTTTTTTCTGCATTCAAAAGAAGCAGACTGAAGGGACCATGATGCAGCAGTTGAGCCTTTGGAAATTCATTCATGCAAATTATCTGCAAATATCAAATTATGTATTCAATTACTGAGCGAGGTTTCATTGCATTCAAAAAAATTGTCGGCTTGTGAATGGATTCGCGGTTTGTGAAATTTGCAGAAATTTGAATAGTATGAAAGTTCAACTTTTAAATCTTGCATCCAAGTCCTCTCACTCTCGAGAATAAAAAGTTCAAGGTAAAAAAATTTCAAGTTCGGATGTAGAGATCCTGAATTTTATGCCTTTTTTTTTGCCATGTGCGGATTTCATCATCGTGAGAAATACTTTTGGTGGGTCGTTTTCTGAAAAATTCAGTCAGAGTACAAAACAGCATTTCTTTAAACTTTCTGATTATTTCCGGAAAATTGAGAATGGTTTTTGATGAGACGCTGGGTTTTTTTGATGTAGAATTCCAGCATGACCTCGTATTGTTCCAAAATTTTGAGTAAACGTGGGAAAAAACGATCCAAAGAATGTTCTTCAACATGCCAAAAAATATGTAAGTCGAAACAATTGCTGTAGCCAGCTAGATTCGCAGCGTCTGAATAATGCAAGAAAAATGATCGCATTACGCGCAATCTGTTTTTTTTTTTTTACATTTTTCAACATCCCCCTTCTCCTTATTTTTTCGGCCCCTTTTTACTATTGTGCTTGGCGCACATTCAAGTGTCATTGTCGATGGTGTCAAAACTGTGCCCAAAAAAAAAACATGTTTCTCGTGGGAAAAACGTTGGTGGAGAGCAGAGAATGATGCAATAAAACGCGGGCCAATAAACCCGGGATTTTTGGCAACACGCGTCGCATTGTGTCTGTCGCGCGGGTCATAAATCTTCTGAAGGGCGAAACCCGTGCTTTTATTCCCTTTCGCGCTTTTATATCCTGAGAGCTTTCGTGGTTAAAAGGGAAAACAAAATTAGAATGAAATTTCTCTGCCTTTTTTTTTTTTATTCTTGTGGTGGACACATTTCGCATTGCAGGAAGATGCTGTGAATAAGCCGTGAAGGTCCGGCTTCAGTTTCCTGCGGAAATGAGTGCCAAAAAAGATTTCTTGAAATCTCAGAAAATGTCATTTTGGTAAAATCTTAGGACTAATTAAATCAAATCCACACATGGTGTATACTTTGAAGTCTGACATTTCTGCCAGTTGCTCGGAAAAGAACCTTGAAAAAATTGGAAATAATTTTATTTCTATGTCCTGCTCTCAAAAACACAGCTATGAGCTGCTAAATCAAGACAATAATTGGAAACATGTTGATTTTCTCCCTTCCTAGAAATGTTTTTAATTCCAATTCCGAAAAAAATTGCCTTGGAATAATTGAACTGAAGTTGACCAGGACTTATAAACAGAAACGAATTTTAAGTTTTCACAACTGCGAAACATTCTTTGATTTTTCAAAAAAACAAGTTCAGCCTTTATTTTCCTATCCTCTTTTCTTTTGATGCTCATTGAAAAGCTTTTGAATAATGCAGTTGCTGAGAAGTATTTTTACTAAAATTTGGTTTATGAACCTGAAAAAATACAGTTATACCTCAATAAATCAAACTCTCTTAATATACTGTAGTTGGAAACAGCCCTATGTTTTGGTTTAATCCTTGTCTGATTTCCATGTAGAAAAATATTAATTAAACTAAAATAACTGGAAGACATTCTCCCTCAAACTTCCAAAACAGACATATCTGTAAAAGCCCTTGGAACATTGTCTGAGGAACTCAGGGATAAGATGAAGGCAAGAAAATACTTATCCTTGTGTTGCTTTCAATTTATCCCATGTTAGGTGCTACTTTGCACATGGAACTGAGTGATTACCAAGTTTACTTGAGTACCATGCAACCTCTGAGTAAGCTTTGCACCCCCATTTTTCTGCAAGAAATTTGTCTAAAAACCTATCTCTGCGTAAGACTTGCACCCCAGTTTTTTGTTGTTGCTGTGATTTAACCCTTGGACAGTGGAGGGTTCTTTCTCAGTGCATGGCGGAGTCAGGATTTTTCCAGGGTGTGGCACATTTCAGTTTGACCCAAGGTTACTTTATGCAGGAAAAAATGCTACACAGTGAGGGATTTTTTCAATTTTCATTGAAACTTTTCTGCAGGATTAGAAAAATACCTTGGGCTTTTTCCCAACTCAGGTTTTTGTACAAAATTAGGTTTTTTTTTTTTCATTCCCAGTGCCCAGTGGCACAACATTTTGCAAAAATATCCCAACTTAGCTGCACAAGGGTTAAGAATTGAGAATTTTTGTGTGGATCCATTTTCCCTTATACAGTCAACCCCCGTCTAACAGACGTGATTCGTGCAAGAGATGAGTCTGTTACACAAAAAGTCCTTTGCACGAATTCAATTGCATAAAAAATTAAAAATTTCAATTTTCAACTGATTAAAATTTGGTTTTCTTCAGACAAAGCGCCTAAAACAGACAACCCGAGGAGGAAAAACTGCTTGCAGAGCTGGTCTGTTTGGGGAAAATCCCTTACACGGGAGGTCTGTTAGGCAGGGGGCCACTGTATTGACATTTTCTTTTTCCTGCTTTTTACTGTCCACAGCTCATCCCTCAATTATCTTTAGCTTCCTCTACTTCCTCTTGCATCTTTAACTGATTCCTAAAATTGTTATCCCTTCAGACAGTGATTCCCACGAACAACCAGACTTGGCACCATGCATTTCCTCTTGAAATTTTTTTTAATGTGCCTGCATATGACGTGCAGGGTTTTTGAAAAGTTGTCCTCAAACATTTTATCCCTGGGTACCACGCACGCTCTTTTTTTCTGCCTAGAATTCTGAAAGAAGGTACACATTGTAGTCAAGTATGTACAGTACAGTAATTTGGCAAATTAACCATTTTATCGAAGATCAAGATCTTGTCAATTTGTCAACCCAACAGTTTTAGATCTAAAAGATCATAAATTTCAACTTTATGTTTTTCTTAATTTCTTCTCTGTAGCATAAAGTGATAGTTTCAAAAACTCAGGCACTCTCTAAGTGAATTCGATTTTTAGTGGGTCCCTTTGAGAAAGTGTAATTGCAGGAAAATTAACATGAAGCATGCATTTGTTGATGGTAGGCTTTTGAAGAGAAGCATCGGACGCATATATTGTCAAATCATTTTCCCAGTGCTTTTTCAATAGTTTGATAACCTAATCACATTTACAGATTCGTCTTCTGGTGCTTTACATGCTTGCATTAGTCCGTGAACTTTCAACAACAACAAAAAGGTCCATCTTTTTCATTCGAAGAATTACCCCCAAAAAAATGATGGACGAAATAACAGTATTACTGTTCTCATGTGCTGTACTGTAATTCAATTCACTGACTGCATGCGTGTTCAACGAAATACCCACGTGCTTCCGGATGATATTGTTCACGGACTTAACAAGACGGGGTCGTGAATCAAATGTAAATTTGAGGCCAGCGTTGCCAGCGCGACGGGCCGTGAAAAATGCGCGCGGAGGCAATTAATGACCGCTATTAATTACGCTCACCCGTGGCTCCGGGAACATTTTTCATCCCTTCGGGCTTCCGCCACTCTTACTTTTTGGCATCGGATCGAAGCCCTGGCTTCGATGGCTGTCGTACATCATTTGCTGCTAATGTTTCTGAAAGGCCAAGCGGAAGATATCCCGTGGCGTTGGGATTTTTTTGTTGTATAAAAAATATATATTTAAAAAAAAAAGGTGGAACGCTGGTTGAAACTCTGCCCGGGGCATGACGAGAATGAATTCTGCAATATTTTCTCAGCTGGCAAATCGACAAGAAATAGCTGCTCAAGCAAGGCGAAATTAAAAATGCAGAAATCGGCAGAGATGTTTTTTTTTTTTTTTTTTTTGAAGACTGGAATCGTCCACCAAAAATCGGGACTAGGCAAAATTTTGTTCTGATGCCAGGTTTTAATGAGTAGGTAACATCTGTTCGGTCTGTGACAAAAGGACTCCCCTGAACAATCGCTGATACATCAACATTTTCATCTGAGGAAAAAGTGATTCACACAACCAATTTTTCTTCATCGAAAAATGTTGTAGCAATTGGAAATCAGGACTGTTGTGTGTTTCACATAACAAACATTTGAGGATCCTCTTACAAAGTAGGCACAAAATTTCAGGTGAATATTTTAATTTTCTAGATAATAGTCAATCGCTGGTGGAATAACTGCATTTGCTTGCATTGATTTTTCTGACAAGAGGAAGTTGAAAACTTGTGGGTCAAATATTAACCCTTGGGCAGCAGGGGGTTCTTTTCCATAGCGTGTTGGTGCCGGGATTTTTTGCTGGCTTCTGTGTTTCAGTTTGACCAAAGGTCACCAAAATGCAGCCAAAGTTGGGAAAAATCCTGTAAAAAGAAAGCCATTGTGCTGATAATCCCTCAATGCTAATCCTATGGTAGTAATGCAGTAAGAAATCCTGTCATGGGTACATTAGAACCCAGACAAAGGAATTTAATTGTGCAGCAATCAGAGTGCAAGTATTGAATAAGAACTCAAACTCTCTTCAGAGGAGTTCATTCTCATTGCCCAGCAGATTTTCATTTAGCTGTTAATGAAATGGTTGGAACGGCAGAGTCAATTGTAAGATTGGTTGGTTAGCTCAGAAGAATTAATACGGTATTTAAGTTAATAAAGCAACAACATGCTCACTTCTCTCTCAAAGAGGAATGAAGGCTTTTATACCCAAGTGCTCAGACTGGGTCAGAAAGAAATCAGGTGATTTCTTCCTGGCTCAGGATTGGCCAATTTTGGGAAAATCAAGGAAGTGATGATCACTTCTTGGCCTTGCGTGAGGCTCAGTGAATCTTGCAAAAATAGGATTTTTGCCTCAAGATGCAACTGGCCTGAAGATGCAACAAGTTTTTTTGACCAGTTGCAGCTGGATGCTGGAGCAATGCTGCATTTGGGATGTGACAAATGCCACCCAACAGTACATTTTTTTTTTCAAAATTTTCTACAGGAATACTGAAAAATTGGGGATTTTCCCAAATTTGGGTCTGTTATTAATTTCCCCCCCCCTTTTTTTTTGCTCCTTCTCGCACAAAATTTTGCAGATAAATCTCAGCACTGTCACCCAAGGGTTAATTACTAATTTTCACAGAAGTTGCAATTTTTCAAAGTTTTAATCTCATCAAGCTTTTTGTCTTGAATCCTCTGCAGGGCAAAACATTTGCTTTTGCGCTTTCATATCCCAAGAGCTTTTGTGGTTGAAAGTGAAAACAAAATTTAAAAAATAATAAAAATCAGGCCAAGTTGACCTCGCTTGACAAACATGTCTTTCTCCTCTTCACCCTCAGATTTATCGTTCAACTTTTATTTTCTTCTTATGCTTGCCTCTGCATGTATATCTGCTGATGACTCTTCGCCTTGCTCCCCTCAGCACTTGGTTCGCAAACCAGAACCAAAAAAAGAGACCAACCAAGCCCGGGTTCCGCGTCAAGAGGGCGAGATGAGTACAGCACTGGGCACCCAGCCGCGAAAAGACATCAGGAATACATTAAAAGCGGCTGCTCCCCCGTGGACTCAAAAAAAAAAAGTATATATATATGTATGTGCCAAAAATAAAATATCAAAATTAAAGAAAACAAAAGGTTTTGCGGGACCGTTTGAGTTGTTTTCATTTTATTATTTCTCGCGGTACTTGCGGCCTTTTCCGCGGATTTCATCGCTCAATTACTGAGCGTGACTAAGCCTAAATCCGAGTCCAGAGAACTCGTCAGCAATTCACTATATACAGAGAGAATTGAATTTCGCAACCCGTGTGGGGTGTCGCTTTTGTTCTTTCCCCGAGAGTGCTTGTGATGTTAACAAAATGTATTTTCAAAAAAAAAAAAGTTTGACAAATCGCAATATGCGAGAAAATTTGAAGAGACCCAGTACGAATCGCGTTTTTCCTGTACTTATGCAGACTTCTCTTCTTTTTCAACCAACGAATGTACAGTAAAAGGAAACGAGCCCCGGCCTAGAAACTTGGCAAGTGATTTATGATTTTGATTAGGCGAACACGACTTGGAAATCAGTTTGAATAATTGGACATCAGTGCGTGACATGAATGTTCAAGCCCTTCTCTGTTCGGTGTAGAATCAACGAAAAAAAACGAGACTAAGTTTTTTTTATTCTTTCAATATTATTTTTAGAGTTAGATTTTTATCCCGCCCGCCTCTTAGAAAAATGCTTTATTCAAATGATACTTCCAATATTTACGGTATCATCAACTCTACCAAAATTTAGTGCAATCCATAGAATTCCTTCAAAGTCAAGAGACAAAATCTGAAAAAAAGGGAATCTGAACAGGAAATCCGTGAATTGTCGACTAAGTTGGATCAGTTCAAGTTATTTCTGGCTTTAATAAATCAGGCAAGGTACATTATAATCGATCAAATTTGATTCGAGTTTGTTTTGTTTATATTGATTAGCCAAAAGGTCTGTTTACATTATTCGCTTTTTCTGATGATTTTCTAAAACTTACTTCCTTCTTTAAATACTGCATTTTTAATCATTTGAAAATTCCTCGTCATTAGATGCCTTATTTTTTAGCCATAACAATTTCAAGACGATCTGGACGTGTAATTAAAAGTTAAAATATTTTACCAAAACCAAATTTCAGGCTTCTGCCAATTTTTTTTCAAAACGGATTTTGATTTAGACCTAAATCCCCATACATGACTCTCAATATGCAAGTTTAACGAGCTACATTGATATCACAGAAATAAGAGAATGAGAAGAGCATTTTCAAAGCTTATATTCTAAAATAATCTGAATATTTCGCCAAGACCAAAAAAATACGAAGTGACAGAGTGCTGATAATTGGTGCGCATGTAATATAAAGAGGCGATCTTGAAGAGAACTAAATGCTTGCTGTGTGTTCTTGAATTTCAAAAGAAAATTACAATATTCGACTTTGAAAACTGGGGCGATTATAACAAGAATTGTTTCATTTTTTCACAGATCTCTCTTCATTGGACCCCATTGAAATTTAGATCTGGACTGAAATCCACTTCGTTCCATTATCTTTCCACGCTCGAAAATAATTTCAGTATTTTGAGGAATAGAATTATCTCTTAAGAGAGTCGAGAAGTTTTCAACATAATTCTCAAATTGCAGAATCCTGATGCTGTTTGTTTCCGTCGTGGCAGTCGAATATAATCTACAGTTTATCCTCACAATGAGACACATTTTTTCCTAGATCATTTTGTTCTTTTATATCTTTACAATACGATATAACTCTTGTGTTTAATGCCAGAGCAAATGAACCAAAACAAAAAACCCTTTTTTGCCTGCTTCAACCTTGCTGAAATGCGATCCCAAACTGTCTGCCGTTTCCCGTCCGCTGTCGTGTGTCGAGAAATGGGGAAAAGCCGGCGCAGGGAAAAGAAAAAGGGGTTTCCTTCGACACCCGGCGAAAATCTGTTTTGGTCGACGACAGGGTTTCGAGTTAACCGGAAGCCCCGTGCTGCGGGGTACCGAACCCGGGGTGCGAAATAAGCGCCCCTGGTGGCGGCGGGGGTTCGGCGGCACAGGGTGACACAGTCGGGGTGCCTTGAAAGCTTCCCTCCCGTTGTATATAGTGACCCTCTCTTTGACTCTCTCTCTCTCGCTCTCGCTCTCTCCTGTTGATGTCATAACTCTATTCCATTTTTTTTCTACTGTTTCTGGTGATGATGGTGACTGAAAAAGCTGCTGGTTATTGTTTATACCAGAGACTTTGTACTGCTGAATTTCTGCTCTTCATATCAACAGTGAAGTGAGATCCCCACATGCAGACACCTTGACCTGCAGACAATTCAAAATATAAGGGACACTTATTTTCCAACGTGGACCAACGTGAGGACACTGACTCAACGTAGGGATATTTTGTGATAAAAGTGCAAATACATATCAGGCCAAATTACAAGAAACAGATATTTCCAACCCTAAAATTGATGTGAGAAAAGTTCTTGGGCATTTCTCTCGCCAATTTACCATCCATTTAGCTAATTTAAAAAATTACCTCCAGCATATAGGGACTTCTTTCTCTCTTTTTCAGTTGAATGTTTTTTTTTTTACAGCAAATTCAAACTTTTCTGTGTACTCCACAGAGGTATCAGAATTCAATTCCCCAAATGTCCATTTTATTTGTTGAAATCCATTGATTGGAATCAGTTTAAATTGGGAGAGAATTTTTTCTTTTCATGGGATTACGGTGAGTATTTTGTACATAAAATACCAATTGAAATATATATACTGTAAGTCTAAGGGAAAATGAGACTGGACTTAAGGACATTTCAACTTAGGGACACTCTTGATGCACCAAGTATGTCCGCATCTTGGGGTCTCACTGTATTCAGCTTTATTGTTAGGGAGGAGATGAATGGATTAGAAAATGCTGAAGTTTTGATGGTTATTTGTAACTTGGTCAACGAAAAAGGTGATTTTTTGTGGAAGATTATCAAGCCAACATGATTTTAAGAGGAGCAGCTTTGTGCACAATAGGAAATTGTTGGGAAATTTTCCAAAAAGGGATATATTTTGGGATTCTTCATTCCCGTCCTTCAAATGAGGATTCATTGCGTCTTTCAACACTTCTCAAACCAAAATACTTTACAATTTACATTTTTCACCCAGGTTGAAGAAAGGAAAAAATCTCGCATTAAAAATATAAAACATAATTAAAGTTTGGTGATGATCGAATTCTCAAGCTTGGACTGAAATGGAAGGGAAGTGCGCGACAAGAAATTTTTCGGAAATTAATTATGAAGTTGATTCTGTTCGAAAATAGCAAATCAGGCGGAGAATAAAATAAAAAAATTATTAACATTAATCGCTAGTAAGCAGTAAAAAAATGCTTTAAAAGTAGTAAACTTGCACGTTAGACATGTGCAATAATAAATCTAAATGTATCGCTTCTATACTTTGTAAAGTAGAAGTACTAAAGTAAATTTGGTACAGAAGAATAAAATTGTTAAGGTGAATTAACTAATGCAAAAGTGAATAAAATAAAGAAACGAAACAATTGAAGGTGAAAAAAGTAATAGTAAAATGGGCGATGCCACCTGTCGCAGCTTTTCAAGTTTGCACGAATAATTTTCAAGTACGGTATTCGATTTTCTCAAAGTCAACAAAAAAGTTTTTCTAGAAAACTCTCTTGCTGGCTTCAAAATAATTCAGCAAGCAAAATCTCATTTAAATCGCCCAAGAAAACCGCATGGACAACTATCGTTGACAGTTCAAAAAATCAATTGTTTCCTGGATTCACGATATTTTCAAATCACGATTTGAAAAATAAATAATGTTTACAATATATCTGGAAATTATATCAACGCCTCCTCCTTCTTCTTGGCTAAAAATTATATTTTCTTGGGACGACGAAAATTTCTCAAACTCCATCATGTTTTTTAACCTTTTCACTGAGAAATTATCCTCAGCAATTTCCTCTTAACTTTGTTAATCACATTTTTTATGCAAGTAGAATCCCAAAAAAGTTCGATGCTCATGCACGGATATATCTGATGGTAGGAATTATTGGAATAAAGGATAATAAGAAATTCCGACAGAAAGTGCCTCCAGCGTTAAAGATACTCCTATCATTAATATTCTACGAATGTCGTTTGTCGATCCTGCTGATTTGCATAACACATACACTTCTTGTCGACCACGTAAGGCTTGGCAATCTTGTTCGCATCCATGTCCATTTCCGTACCCCCCATTTGATGAAAGGAAATAACACTTTTTGAATGTGAATGGCCCTCAGGAAAGGGATTCCATGACGCGAAAAAAAAAGTATCCCACATCCTATGTCACGTTGAATTGATGGAAGCATTATTCACATTTTATAAAAATGCGAATTTTGCAAGGAACGAGAAATAATTTTGAGATTTGGTCCACCTCGACTATCCTGAGATTATTTGTGGATCCTATAATGAACTAAATTTTCAAAAAAGTCTATAAATATTTAGAATCTAAAATTTCCAAGACATGTACAGTATAAAGCTTCATCCTATTGTTGAAGTGTGCCATTGATTCAGTTTTTAGGGTAATTTCCAGCCAATTGATATTTTCCAAGGGGTTTCAATTTTTGACACTTAATGTACTTATCTGGACACTGGTAGAGATATCAGTGCAGGGATATCTCCTGCACAACTTTGACAAGTTTTAAAATAAAATGACCTCAAATGAATTTTTAAAGTGTTGTACTGCAATACAGGTGGTACCTCACCATTTGACCATCCTGCAATTCAACAGTCAAATTTGCAGGGAGGTTGACTTGCAATTTGACCCTTGCCTCACAGTTTGACCTGCGTTTGACAACTTTTAGGGTTTTTTACTTATGTTTTCAAATTTCATGGAGTGTCTCGCAATTTGACCCTAATCCATTGCCAAACTAAGGTAAAATTGTGAATTGGTCAAATTGCGAGACACTTCACAATTCACAATTTGACCTTAGTTTGGCAATGGATTACGGTCAAATTGCGTCATGAGTTGATGCATGCCAAAGTTCTCTTGAAATATACAGGTGCTGGTACCTTGCAATTCAATCCTAATCAATTGCCAAACTGAGGTCAAATTGTGAATCTGTCAAATTGCTTCATGGAGTATCTTGCAATTTGACCAATTCACAATTTGACCTTGGGAATTTGAATTGGTCAAATTGCTTCATGGATTGTTGTGCAAATTGACCCTAATCCATTGCCAAACTAAGGTCAAATTGTGAATTATATTTTCAAATTTTATGGAATGTCTCGCAATTTTACCCTAATCCATTGTCAAACTAAGGTCAAATTGTGAATTGGTCAAATTGCAAGATACTCCATGAAGCAATTTGACAGTTTCACAATTTGACCTTAGTTTGGCAATTGATTATGATTGATTTGCAAGGTACCAGCACCTGTATATTTCAAGAGAACTTTGGCATGCTTCAACTCATGCAGGTGGGTTTGGAAATGGGTTTCTTCATCATCTTGACTTGGCGTTTGGCGCTTCTATACAGCTGGGATTTACTTCTTCATTATTTATTCCACTTGAACTTCACTAAAGTCATTTTGCAATTGATGCGAAAATAAAAAAAAATAAAAGGAAGATGAATTCCGTTCGGAATATTTTTCCATAATTTTTATCGCCTTTTTACAGCGGAAGGAAGAACCAGCAAATTTCCTTTCCTCTTTCTCCCGGCTCGCTCTTCTAACTTTTATTTTTGAATTTTATGCGCAATAACCAGAGAGCCAGGGTTATGATTTGTGTCGTCTGGACACACAAGTGGGCTTCGCGAGAGGATTTTTTTAGTGCCGAGAAGGGGTTGTTTTACTGTCCCGGGGGTTTTTTCTTGAGGGCCTCTGTTCCCAATTTTTTTTTTCATTTTTCCTGCATGGTGGATATCCTGATTATTGTTTTTTATATATATTTTTACTTGTTTCCGATCATCCTGAGAGACGTCATGGAGGAATGCTGGCTCGTCATTAGAGTCGGCGCCCGCATTCCTGCGCCAGCGGGTGTCGGCATTGGGAACAAGACTTTTTCTTACGCCCGGGCTGCGAACTTCTTTTGTTGTTCCCCAGTTGCTTCTCTCTTGCTCTGTATACTATTATTATTTTTTTTTTATTTGTCTGATTCGTTTCTTTGTGTGTGTGTTTCTCTGCTGTGGTTCGATACCTGAGGAAAGGTTCGGTCGGTGAACCAATTGCCCGCCTTTTGTCGATGGGCGAACCCGTGCTCGGTGATGAATCATCTGGACTTATTTTTGCGGTTGTGCGGGTGTCGCGCGAGTTTCATCGTGTCAATTGAGATGATGCACAATTCCGCGGAAAGATAAGTGACACGGAATACATTACGTTGGCATTTATTTTTTTACGCTGTTGGAATTTGGACAATGTTGAAGGTTTTTTTTTTTTAACAAGGAATCGCAAATCGAAAAAATGCAGCAATCAGCCTGTGACTAGCTGCTGGGATTCATGTCATTTGACTTTTATAAATTTTCATAGTTTATTTAGGACCCAGGATATTAAATCAACAACTCGGCAAATTTCACAGTTCACAAGCTTTATTTTCAACAGAAGTACAGTTGAACCTTAATAACTTGGATTGCCCCCACCAAAATGTTTCCTTTTTCCCTATCTGGATTCCTTTGAGCCTTCTGCAGAAAAGTGTGGATATTTTCAAACATTTTGTGACCCAGAGAAGCAAAAAAAAATTATATAGACGTATATACTGTATATATGTATAGTATGTTGGGTAAGGTCCAATTTTTTTTTTTTTTTGCAAAAAAAGTGGCTCAAAGAATCTCTGCGGGATTGCTTTTTTTGCATTCATATCTTAGTGCAAGTGGTACCTTGCAATTTAGCCCTACTCCATTGTCAATCTATGGTCAAATTGTGCAGTGGTCAAATTGTGGGACACTTCATGAAATTCAAAAATATACCGTATTCACTTGAGTACCACGCGCCCTCAAGTAAGGCGCGCACAGGCTTTTTTCAGTTGGAAATTTGGCTAAAATTGTATCCCTGAGTATGACTCGCACCCCAATTTTTAGTAAATCTAAAACCACAAAATTTTGAAAATAGAAACAAAAAGTTTGACTTTAGACATGAATTTAACAAAAATCTGACCAATTTTCAACTTTTTCAGTACCAAAAAGTTTTCTTGCACCCCAATTTTTAGTAAATCTAAAACCACAAAATTTTGAAAATAGAAACAAAAAGTTTGACTTTAGACATGAATTTAACAAAAATCTGACCTATTTTCAACTTTTTCAGTACCAAAAAGTTTTCTTGTCACTTGTTTTCCGAATTTCTCCATTATGATCAAGTATAATGCACATAGAACTTTCAAAAAATTCTCCAAAAATGTGTACCCGCTTATGACATGCACACCTTTTTTCTTCTGAAATTTGAGAAAAAACGTGTGTGTGGTCCTTGAGTAATTACGGTAAGTAATAAACATGCAAAAATGTGGTTGATGCAGGTCAAATTGCGGGGCAAGAGTTGAATTGTAAGACATCCTCCCTGCAAATTTGACTGCCAAATTGTGGGATGGTCAAATTGCATGAGTAAAAATTAAAAGGTACCACCTGCATAAACATTTGAGGGTTTTTCACGGTGAAGAACTTCAGTTCTCCCAGATTTTTCTGAATTGAACTACTCAGTCCTGCTGAATTCATTTTGGTGACCTTTTGTCCAAAAGAAATATGAGGGTCTGAAAAAAATAATTGTACTATGCTGCAGGATGGAGAGACACCCACTGCTGTCCAATGGATAGAGCAAAATAATGACACATATATATATATAAATATATCTCTCAAACTAAGAGACTCAAAGTTCTCAGATTTTTAAAAGGAATACAATTGCTGTACTGTATAACTGGATGTTTTTCAAAATGATGTGAGAGATTAATTGCGTGAATATACTCTTGTCTCAAATTTCCACATCTCATCAATTATAATTTACCCAGTAGGTTGAGGCCAAGAATATTATAAAATTCACTTTTCAATCACTCACCATTATTTCTCCATTTAAAAGAAGCGGATTTCTCTAACTCAGAAGCAAACAAAGTTGAATTTTCGTGTGTCCTGCATTGAGTTGAAGAGGTTTGACTTAATAGTTGGACATATGTATGATTTGGTTTGGTGTGAAATGAAGAAATGGAATGATGATTCCAGATCATGAAAAGTCCAGCTAGTCAGCGATGAATATTGCTGCAAAGAACCTTTTTTGGCATATTTGGTTTTAGGGTTACAAATGATCATATTCAAGATTAATTAAATAACATTTGATGATTAGTACATTAATGTACTAATCATCAAATGTTATGCACTGCAAGAAACATAATTATGCTTCTTGCAGTGTTTCAATTCTAGATATGCATATCATTCCAGATGGTGGTCATAAAAATAAAGTCTACATTTAGCGCAAAAATGAAATGCGAGTCATACATACATGTTCTAATATACCTGCAATGTAATTTATCCATAAATTGATAATAATCAATTATCAGATTCTGAGTGAAAAAAAATTAGCTTCCTCCTAATTTGAAAAATCAGTAGCGTTTTGAAGCCATTTATCCACAAAGATGCCATCATTTTTCAAGTGACTGAAATTTTTAATTACAAATGCATACAAAATAATTCCGCTTTCCTCAACAGCTTCATTTTCTTTCGTTCACTTTTTTTCCACTTCACTATGAATGAATTAGAAAAACCGTCGCGGAAATCCCAATTGTTAGGAATAAAAAAATATAGCTGAAAAAGTTCCGCCGAGTTTGCGTTCAGCAATTTCCAAAGTCTTCCATCAGTACCTCTTGTTTTGACTCTCATCAGACTAAGATCTCATAACAGTACTTCAGTGGAATGATTGAATAGTCACATTTGCTCATTTTGGATGTATTTATCTGAATAATGTGTGACTGTCAAGTGACATGAGTTATGGAGCTCAAGATTTCTCGACCTCGATAGAAGAACGACCAGCAAATTTAGATAATAAATCAGGAATGTGCAAAAAAGAAAAGCGAACAAATTTGATTACAAGGGAATAAAGAGTTAATGAACTCGGATGAGAAGAGTTGTACTTTATATTATGCCTTTAAAGTACTGGAAAGTAACGTAATGTTTTCATTTGTGGCTTCGTGTACTGTATTAAAAAATTCAAAAGATCGCAGATTTATTTCTTTAAACGTTTAGCAAAGAAAATATAAAGACATGCTCAAGCCAGTTGAATTGACTGTCAATCCATCCACAGGAAACTTACGCGGTTCAAAAATTGTCTCCAAATTTATCAGTTTCACAAGTGCGGTACAAAATTTTTGTGAGGAAAGCATGAAAATAGTTTAACGTCACGAAGTACATTGTAAAAGATTTGTACGCTTATAAGTTCAAAATACACATATAATTGTTTCGTGCTCATCAATATCGGTTCATATTTCGTTATGGAACACTCAGAAAACATATTCAAAGACTCTCGAACCTTTGCCTATTCATTTCTTTCTTATTCATATTTTTCTTATATCTGATGGAAAAAGGAAAATTTCTAAAATGTCCACAAAATGAAGAATTCCCTTTAAAAATGATATAATATCGGCAATTGCTCCTAATTGAACCTATAGTCTCGAGCACATTCTTCGCGCTAACTTGAAAATTATTTTTCTTTTTTCAATCGCATCGATTTCTTGACAAATCTGAAAGGATATTCGACCCCTTAACGAGCTCTCTTCTCAGTCTTGCATTCATAAAAACTTCGCACCAGCAAATCTTAAATTTCAAGAAACTCTGAAATTCAAACGAACAAAACCTCATCGAGTGCACGTAAAGTCCCATTATCTGTGAAACCTTCATTTAACGATGGCTTCATCGCGATCTCAATTTATTTTTTCGAGAATCGCGATAAATTCGTCAGTTAAAAAGTACAGGGAGCAGTTGGATGATGATTGATCATTGTCTGGATTGGCGAGTACTGTACTTTGATTGTGTAAAGCTGGAGAATCAAATGTCTATTTGAGGGAGGGCCCGGTTCGAAGGCATGGCGATCACGTCCGCATTAATCTGCTCAACCGAACATTAGCAGAGGCGGAATAGCGTTAGTCTTTTTTTTTTTTTCTTCTCAAACAGTCATGAATAGTCGTAAAGTAGTAGCTTACATTATAGCGGGGAAAGATCCCCATTAAAAAAAAAATATATATATATATACTAGAGAAGAAGATCATTTAGAACTGCCACCCCTCCTCTCTTTTTCTTAGCGACGCATGACGGAACCGGAGTTCAGTCCCTGACTGCCGCCACGGTGATTTCCTCACCTGGGGCAAAGCCGTGCGATAGGTGAACGAAGGTGCGAGCCAATCATGCGGCGCGTTCAGGGCGTGGACTCGCTCCGCATCCGCCCACCTATGCAACGCGAGTCGCGGAGGGGGGCGGGGACAGTGTTCCTCTCTCGTTGTTCCCTCCCGTGATCCGTATGTACCTGCTGCCTTCCCCCGTACACGGCGTACACGGTCACGGTCTCATGGCCCCTGCTCCTTGGCGGCTGCCAGTTTGGCTGCACTATGAAATTGTTTTTTATAAATCGCTGCGATTTGAAAGGTTTTTTTTTTTACCTGGGGGGGAGGGGGGTGACGAATCTGAGTAAGATGACAAGCTGATGGAATATAATGATTCGCATTTGTTTCATTGGGTTGTCAGTTTTTGAGCTTTCGGAAGAAACATGTCATAAAGGCAAGGCGGTTTGATGACGTTTTTTTGCTGCCCATGTGAAATGGGAATCGATTTCCACTGAAGTTTGAATTCGTAACCAAAATAAATTGCTAAATTTTCTCATATTCGATTGCATTCACAAGATTTTACCAGAGGTTACTAACATTCACGTCGAGGGAAAAAACATGAATCGCATTTGTCATTATTCACATTGGAAGATGTGACTTCTTTGAGACTTTTTTGACATTTTTATGCAGCATTTTGCGTGGATTTTTATATGACATACTGATTTGAGCGTCGGATTATATAATTGCTCAATTTAGTCGTAGATTCAACATTAAATGATAAAATTGCGATGCTGGACAAATGTGTGATCATAATTGTCGAATCGGAAATGTTGAATGCACAAAATGTATTCATTTTATTTAATGCACCCAACGTTCATACATTAAAAAATGCATTGTCTAATGATGAAAAATTATTGAAGATTACTTCTAACAATTTATTTCTATGGCATGAAATTAAATATTTTCCAAAAAGTGGTTGCTACTTTTGATATTTCGGGCAAATGTTAAGGTTATAAGAAACTTTTCAGTAATTTGTCAGTTCGTTTCAAGATTATTTATTTGTAATGTAATTCATATGATTCCAAAAATTCATTTCTTATGAGAATCCCCAGAGAAACCTATGGCATACAACCAAGTTTCATTATTTCACTTTAGTATACTTTGCTTGCTTATACTCTGTAAGAAACTTGTTTCTTACACGTTGTAAGAAACTTGTATACAGTAGTTTCTTACAGTTTTCCCGGCTTTTGATAGGTTTATATATCTATATTTCAAGCACTTGATTTTATTCTCTTTATTCAGTTCAAACTGGCTTAGGAAATATTAACAAAAATGAAATTTTGGGCTTCACAACTTGATGCCAAGTTGTATTCATCCAACTAGCCATGTCTGGTTTCTAGAATTTAGGAAAAGGTTCCTTTTCATTCATTTTACTGGATTTCAAATTTTTTTTAATGTGATGATACATGTCATACACAAAGGTTCGTGATTTACAGTGATGAGTAAATTTGGTACATTCGCATTTCATAATGTTCCATTAATTTTCCTATCATCAAAGAGCATACAAAACTAGCATATTTATCCAAAATACAGAACATCAAGCTGTGAATCTTGTCCCACTTGACGGAGAAAATTGTGATATGCGTGAAAAGAGAATATTTTATACCCACAGGTGCAACAGATCTTCCAATAAACCCTACATAATGAAAACCATAAACAAAATACCATTCCTTTTAGAAAACTGCCATATTTTTCACCAGCTGCCCTAAAGTATATGACTTGTATGAGGTGCATCATGCATTTTTAGAAGCAACTTTTTTATTTATCCCTGTTTTGCTGGGTGACACAAGACATTTTCTGTTTCATATTTGTGAAATGTATGAATCCAGTTTGTATAAGTCATTGATTGCTTGGCTAGTGAGCAAAGTTAGTAAGAGGCCAATTTTGACCTTCTCAAAAAATTCTCAACCAAACCCCTTGGATGGATGTGATGTCTTTTTTGTGTGTTTTTGTTGTAAAAGTTAAACCTCGATATTTTCAAGTGACAGAATTTTGAAATCCTCATGATATATATAGCATTTTAAATCATTTATCACCGTAAGGGCACAGGGTTGATCGCACAGTCAAACCTCAATTAATCTATAGCCATTCACCTGTTTCCGCAGTAAAACATATTCTGATCCAAAATATTTTCCTTGGACCAAACTCTCCTCACGTGTTTAACGTGAGACTTGTAATGTTATCCTGAACAAGCTGAGGGTGCCCAGCCACACCTGGGCATTCTACAAATTTTAGTGAAACATTTAACTTTAGTGCAAAAAATTAAACATTTAACTTTAGCTAAAAGAGGCGGAGGGAGGGAGCTTTGGTAGGACGATACCGTCTCCGCCCGAATGTCAAAGTAGTCGCGTAGATGTCGTCCCAGTCGCTTTGTACACTCTCGCGCGGGCTTCAATGCAAGTGGGAGGAGGAAGAGGGAGGAGGAGAGGGATGTGTGGGGGGGTGTTGAAGAGCCACTGCCGGGCGACCGGAGTGGCGGGCGCTCATCTGTGTGTGTGTGTGTGTATCGCGGGCTGAAGGAGGAGGGGGGGGGATGGCAGGCGCCCCCGGTTTTGCACCCGGGCCCGCCCCGGCACTCCCTCGTACCGCCGACAGAGTGAGGTCCGTAGGGAACAGGCTCCATGCAGTCACTAGATCTGGTTCCGTCCAGGGGGCTAGGTCTTTGGGCTGGCGGACGAGCCCTGTGTGCCTGCAGTGAGCAAGCTGTTAACCTTTCGGCTGTCGTCAGCGGGGGCCAGCCGGGGGTTTTGATCTTCCCCCCCTGGCTTCCTCGAATAGTTCTTGACCTTTTTTCTCTCACACACACTCGACTCGACATCACCGAGAGAGAGAGAGAGAGAGAAGAAGCCAGAAAACCCCTGCCGTGGCACCCTGTGCACACACACACACTCCCTGTGGGAAGGAAACAAAAAAGGTCCCTGTCACGCCGCACGTGTGTTTGTGTGCGTGTGTGTGTGACACCGCAAAAATAAAAATAAAATACCGTACCCGTAATCCCACGCCCCCCCTCTGATTAGGAGGTGGCTCTCGTGACGAGTGACGACAAATCGTACTGCGCGAAAGAAATTTACGGCTTCCATCGTTGCGCTTTTTGTAATTTATTTTGTTGGTGAATCCGTCGAAGTTGAGTGAGACGAACAGTTGACGAAACGTTTGCATAAATTACTTACAAGTTTAGTGTGTGTGTGTGCGTGTGTGTGTGTAAACAACTAAGAGAAACCCTTGGTCAATGTTCACGTGTTGGAATAATTCAAGACGCGCGACGAAAAACTTTGACCTATTTAATCCCTTTGAGAATAGAAGAATGAAAGTGGAAATTTCGAAGAAAATCTAGGCAAAGAATTTCAGCTTATCCCGTGGAAGGCGAACAATTTTCTGAGCATCAACTTTAGCGAGTTTTTGCGAGGTCAAGTTACTGATAGCACAGTGTGTCAGTGATTTTCGAGGAAAATTTATAGTGAATTCGTCTTCCGTCTGGATGAAATTCATGATAAGTTTCAGAACAGAAAAAAAAATTCGTGCAAAGAGCTGAAGTCTGTTCGAACATTTTCAAATTTGCGCAATGAAAACGTTTCCGCATCATCGTTTTTGAGAAGATCCTAGTGAATTTTTCAAGTTCCGATCAGTGATCGGAACTTTTCGTACTTCAGAAGGCAAATTTTTTAAAGGATAACCTGCAAATTACAACTTTTTGGCCGTGAAAATAATGTCAGACTTCGGTTGATGAAGTAAATTTTACGATTATCGCATTTTCAAATTCTCGTGTGCGTTGGTCAGCTTTTCAACTAAATTGACAAAGTTGAGGAGAAGATATTCTAAAAAAATTGACTTGAATAACTGATCCATTTTCTCACTCTCTCGAATCAAATGTTTTATTTTTCACATTCAGACCGACATTATGGAGAGAGATTCCTCGCGTCGTGCTGAGGTGGAATGTTTGGCTGTTTTGAGCATGCTGATACAATTGAAAAGAAGTGAAACTGTGTATAATAAAGCTAATATTTTAGTTGTCCGCACGTAAGAAAGGAGGGATTTAAAAAAGAAGAAAAGAAAGACTCTAATTCAGTATCAGGCGCTTTCAACTCTGAGGCACTTCAGACCAAGCTCCAGCGTAAGGAAACTACTTTAAGAACTTGCTGTTAGGGTCACCCAAAAAGAGAAATCTTCTCTGAAGAGTCCTGTTTAATCCTCTTCTCTTTTTTTCTTTTCCTTCAGTGATCATGAAAACATTCCTTCGTAGGATAACCGCTGTGTTTAGTCGTGAAAAAAGCATGGTTGTGTGTTTTCCGTTATTCGAGAGTCTTCAACCGAAAAATCGCATACTACGAATTTCGCGGCTGGGCTTTCAATTTATTTTTGCGACGGAAAATTTGCATTATTCATTCCATGAGACATGAAGTGATTTTCAGATTTTATAAATAAATATTCAGTTGACTTTTTGGGTTCTCCCAGAAAGTGAAATAGTTTTTTTCATTTTGGATTCGACGCAATAGAATTTCGAAATCCTGAGCGAAGTTTTTCAAGTGTAGAATATTCTGATCGTGTTCCACGATTGGAAAGTGATTCCGTCAGCTTAAATTCAAAAATTTTCTAATTACAGAATTGAGTTCGAAGGAATATTTTCCATTTTGCTCGCCAAATTTAGTTAAATAAGCAGTTTTATGCTGCGAAATCACGTGAGCAAAAATTTCCGCTCAGCGTTTATTTATTCAATTGCCAAGGATTTTTTAATGTTTCTAATTCGACTTGAACTAGTGCTTTTTTTTTTTAAAATTAAGTTATCATGTAAACTGGATTCTGAGTGCTCTGGAATTCTCGGAAACTTTGTAGAGTTCTTATATTTTGATTGTTGTTGCTTGCGAAGAAGTGTAAAATTATTTTGTATTTTACAGCGATGTGAGGTGAACCATGGCTTTAATTGAAGAAAGTATTCTGTGTAAGTGTCAACACTTACCAGCATAGTTTTCGAAAGTGTCGAAAAATCTTTCCGAAGTGGACGTCGAAAACGCAGTTTCAAAATTGTGGAATTTTCGAGTTTCTTTGACAAGCAGTGAAGCTAAAAAAAAAGTGGGGAATTCCTACTTTTCCCCTTGCAATGACAATATTAAAAAAAAATACCCTTCGGAATTCGCTTCCCAGTTTAAGACTTAACAGTTATTTTAACTCGTTTACTTATGACATTAAAAAGGGGCGAATTAAAGATACTTTTAAACTGGTAATAAAACTTGTTATTGACGCTCTTTAAAACTCACTTTTTTCGGCACTATACAAATTAAAGCGTGAATTAATTCTCCCACTTATAGCTGAGATGTTTCACTCCGAAATTTCCGACAGTGGTTTGCTCAAAGTGAAATTCTCGTTTTCTATTTACGGTTTTTGTAACTCTGAAAAGAATTGTTCATTCAATCTTTCACATTTTAAAAGTCCAAAAAAATACGACACTTGGGGGAATAAGGAGCTCTTAGTCAATCAAATGTTTTACGGCGCGTTTCTTCTGCATGAAAATAATTTATTGTGTTCATGTGGAAAACGTTTCAATTCATGATACTGTATACTGTAATTTTTTTTTTCAATTTTTTTTCGTGTCGCACAGGTTGATTGTTGGCTCGTTGTGAAAAGCGATTCCGAGTGACTTCATCAGTCGCGGGGGTCGACGGAAAAAGGAAAAAATCTTTATGAAAGAAAGAGGCGACGGGACGGTACAGTAAGATACTCAGGTGGAAGTTTAGTCCTGGAATAAAATCAAGAAAATATTTTTAAAAACAAAAACAAAAGAGATCCTAATAAGTGAGAACAGAAGCCAAAGAGCGCCGGAAAACTGGCCCCTGCAGCTCGGCACCACGCGGAGCCCGACGCCGGGATGCTGAACCCGTTCATGGAACACATGCCGGCGATGAAGCTGAGCCCGGGCCACCACGCGACCCATCCCCACGACGTGGCGGCCNTTTTTTTTTTTAAAATTAAGTTATCATGTAAACTGGATTCTGAGTGCTCTGGAATTCTCGGAAACTTTGTAGAGTTCTTATATTTTGATTGTTGTTGCTTGCGAAGAAGTGTAAAATTATTTTGTATTTTACAGCGATGTGAGGTGAACCATGGCTTTAATTGAAGAAAGTATTCTGTGTAAGTGTCAACACTTACACAGCATAGTTTTCGAAAGTGTCGAAAAATCTTTCCGAAGTGGACGTCGAAAACGCAGTTTCAAAAATTGTGGAATTTTCGAAAGTTTCTTTGACAAGCAGTGAAGCTAAAAAAAAAAGTGGGGAATTCCTACTTTTCCCCTTGCAATGACAATATTAAAAAAAAATACCCTTCGGAATTCGCTTCCGTCAAATTCTGAATTGTCAATAAAATTGAGCAAATGAATACTGTAATTTTTCCCCGCTTAATTTCTATGAAAATTTGACCATTATTTTGAACAATAACTGCGAGAAATTTTGAGTGAAAAAAGCCGTGTTTACAAATTAAAGCGTGAATTAATTCTCCCACTTATAGCTGAGATGTTTCACTCCGAAATTTCCGACAGCGGTTTGCTCAACTTGAAATTCTCGTTTTTTTTATTTACGGTTTTTGTAACTCTGAAAAGAATTGTTCATGCAACCTTTCAAATTTTAAAAGTCCAAAAAATACGACACTTGGGGGAATAAGGAGCTCTTAGTCAATCAAATGTTTTACGGCGCGTTTCTTCTGCATGAAAATAATTTATTGTGTTCATGTGGAAAACGTTTCAATTCATGATACAGTAATGTATACTGTAATTTTTTTTTTCAATTTTATTTCGTGTCGCACAGGTTGATTGTTGGCTCGTTGTGAAAAGCGATTCCGAGTGACTTCATCAGTCGCGGGGGTCGACGGAAAAAGGAAAAAATCTTTATGAAAGAAAGAGGCGACGGGACGGTACAGTAAGAGACTCAGGTGGAAGTTTAGTCCTGGAATAAAATCAAGAAAATATTTTTAAAAACAAAAACAAAAGAGATCCTAATAAGTGAGAACAGAAGCCAAAGAGCGCCGGAAAACTGGCCCCTGCAGCTCGGCACCACGCGGAGCCCGACGCCGGGATGCTGAACCCGTTCATGGAACACATGCCGGCGATGAAGCTGAGCCCGGGCCACCACGCGACCCATCCCCACGACGTGGCGGCCGCGGCGGCGGCGGCCCAGCACCACCACCACCATCATCACCACGTTCCGCCACATTCTCAGACCGGGTTTGCGGCGCAGGGCTACCCGGCGCCCATTTCCGGCGGCTACGCCAGGGACTTGTTCTCCATTCGGCGGGACTTTTCGGACCAGCAACAGGCTGCCATGTTTTCTCCGGCCATGGATGTCTCCAACAGGTTATACTTTCTTTGCCCCTGTTTGTTGTTGTAAATACTGTATACATCAATAGAATAATTTTTGAATTCGTTAGTAAGGTTTAAATACTGCTGTGCGCTGAATAAGCTGAGGGTTCTTGACTATTGAAGGAAAAGAGAGTTCCCTTGACAATGGAAGCAATGGTGTTTCAGTGATTTCTGCGCTTTTCATAAATGCGGACCTTTTTCTCTTTGCATCTGATAATAATCGGGGCTTAAACTTGCAGTATTTTCTATTTATAGTTTGTTTCCAATTGAAATACAGTGATACCCCAAGATGCGGACGTAATTGGGGCATCAAGAGTCTCCCTAAGTCAAAATGTCCTCAAGTTGAGTCTCATTTTCCCTTAGACTTACATTATGTAATTTTTAATGTTTTATGTACAAAATACTCGCCATAGTTCCATGAAAATAAAAATTGTCTCCCAATTTAAACGGATTCCAATCAATATATTTCAACGCAATATGGACATTTGGGGAATTTAATACTGATTCTCTGTATAGTAAAAAGAAATGTTGGCATTCTCTGTAAAAGTAACATTCAAGTGAAAAAGAGAGACAGAAGTTCCTCTATGCTGGAGGTAATTTTTTAAATTAGCTCAATGGATGGTGAATTGGTGAGAGAAATGCCCAAGAACTCTCACATCAATTTTAAGGGTGGAAATATCTGTTTCTTGTAATTTGGCCTGAAATGTATTTGAAATTTCATTACAAAATGTCCCTATGTTGAGTTAGTATCCTCATGTTGGGCCTTTTTTATTAATTTTTTATGGGAAAATAAGTTTCCCTATGTCGAATTGTCCGGATGTTGAGGTGTACGTATTTGGTGGTCTCACTGTATTTTACTGTACATAAGTCTGCATGATTCAGGCAGATGAAATCCTCATTTGCACTCTATTTGAGGCAGGAAGAAAAATCTGCGATTCTGGACGACCGCCAAAAAAATATTTTTGCGATCGCCGTTTTCGGGCGCATAAACATTGGAGTGATGCACTTGTGGCTTCGTATTATTGGAGTATATTCTGCTTTCAAAGATGATTTCGTGCTTATTTTTCTTTCATTTTATGGTACTGTAGTTATTTGGTAATTTTACGGATATTCTTTTATAGTTAATATAATGGAACAAGTACGCTGCGTAATTTTATTTTACTTTGATTTTTATCAGAAAAAAGGGCGTGGCGTCTCGTAATTTTCTATTCCGTAATTTCTCTCTCACGCGGGTTGAATATCCAAGAGAATTTGATTTTTATCCTGCAGCAGTTGTTTCATATTGGCATTTTTTATTTTCGAGCCTCGTCGTTCGACGCCATTTTATTTGATGTCATTATTCGTTCGATTGCAGTTTGTTTCCGGGCCTGGAACCGCCGCAACACCACCACCACCACCCGCACCATCAAATGCGGTTCGACTGGCGCGACGGGGCGGGGTACCAGTTCGGGAACCAACAGCCCCCGGGCTATGGCGTCAACGTGAACANTCTGTGTAAGTGTCAACACTTACACAGCATAGTTTTCGAAAGTGTCGAAAAATCTTTCCGAAGTGGACGTCGAAAACGCAGTTTCAAAAATTGTGGAATTTTCGAAAGTTTCTTTGACAAGCAGTGAAGCTAAAAAAAAAAGTGGGGAATTCCTACTTTTCCCCTTGCAATGACAATATTAAAAAAAAATACCCTTCGGAATTCGCTTCCGTCAAATTCTGAATTGTCAATAAAATTGAGCAAATGAATACTGTAATTTTTCCCCGCTTAATTTCTATGAAAATTTGACCATTATTTTGAACAATAACTGCGAGAAATTTTGAGTGAAAAAAGCCGTGTTTACAAATTAAAGCGTGAATTAATTCTCCCACTTATAGCTGAGATGTTTCACTCCGAAATTTCCGACAGCGGTTTGCTCAACTTGAAATTCTCGTTTTTTTTATTTACGGTTTTTGTAACTCTGAAAAGAATTGTTCATGCAACCTTTCAAATTTTAAAAGTCCAAAAAATACGACACTTGGGGGAATAAGGAGCTCTTAGTCAATCAAATGTTTTACGGCGCGTTTCTTCTGCATGAAAATAATTTATTGTGTTCATGTGGAAAACGTTTCAATTCATGATACAGTAATGTATACTGTAATTTTTTTTTTCAATTTTATTTCGTGTCGCACAGGTTGATTGTTGGCTCGTTGTGAAAAGCGATTCCGAGTGACTTCATCAGTCGCGGGGGTCGACGGAAAAAGGAAAAAATCTTTATGAAAGAAAGAGGCGACGGGACGGTACAGTAAGATACTCAGGTGGAAGTTTAGTCCTGGAATAAAATCAAGAAAATATTTTTAAAAACAAAAACAAAAGAGATCCTAATAAGTGAGAACAGAAGCCAAAGAGCGCCGGAAAACTGGCCCCTGCAGCTCGGCACCACGCGGAGCCCGACGCCGGGATGCTGAACCCGTTCATGGAACACATGCCGGCGATGAAGCTGAGCCCGGGCCACCACGCGACCCATCCCCACGACGTGGCGGCCGCGGCGGCGGCGGCCCAGCACCACCACCACCATCATCACCACGTTCCGCCACATTCTCAGACCGGGTTTGCGGCGCAGGGCTACCCGGCGCCCATTTCCGGCGGCTACGCCAGGGACTTGTTCTCCATTCGGCGGGACTTTTCGGACCAGCAACAGGCTGCCATGTTTTCTCCGGCCATGGATGTCTCCAACAGGTTATACTTTCTTTGCCCTTTTTTGATGTTGTTATAAATACTGTATACATCAATATAATAAGTTTTGAATTCGTTAGTAAGGTTTAAATACTGTTGTGCGCTGAATAAGCTGCGGGTTCTTGACTATTGAAGGAAAAGAGAGTTCCCTTGACAATGGAAGCAATGGTGTTTCAGTGATTTCTGCGCTTTTCATAATTGTGGACCTTTTTTCTCTTTCTGAAAATAATTTGGGTCTAAACTTATTTTCTAGTTATAGTTTGTTTCTAATTGAAATACAGTGAGATCCCAAGATGCGGACGTAATTGGTGCATCAAGAGTGTCCCTAAGTCAAAATGTTCCTAAGTTGAGTCTCATTTTCCCTTGCACTTACATTATATAATTTTTAATTGGTGTTTTATGTACAAAAGACTCACCATAATTCCATGAAAATAAAAATTGTCTCCCAATTGAAACGGATTCCGATCAATATATTTCAACGCAATATGGACATTTAGGGAATTGAATTCTGATACCTCTGTGCAGTACATAGAAATTTTGACATTCTCTGTAAAAGTAACATTCAAGTGAAAAAGAGAGACAGAAGTTCCTCTATGCTGGAGGTAATTTTTTAAATTAGCTCAATGGATGGTGAATTGGTGAGAGAAATGCCCAAGAACTCACATCAATTTTAAGGGTGGAAATATCTGTTTCTTGTAATTTGGCCTGAAATCTATTTGTAATTTTATCACAAAATGTCCCTATGTTGAGTAAGTATCCTCATGTTGGGCCTTTTTTATTAATTTTTATGGGAAAATAAGTTTCCCTATGTTGAATTGTCCGGATGTTGAGGTGTACGTATTTTGTGGTCTCACTGTATTGTATTTATTGTACATAAGTCTGCATGATTCAGGCAGATGAGATCTTCATTCGCACGCTATTCGAGGCCGGAAGAGAAATCTGCGATTCTGGACGACCGCCAAAAAAATATTTTTGCGATCGCTGTTTTCGGGCGCATAAACATTGGAGTGATGCACTTGTGGCTTCGTATTATTGGAGTATATTCTGCTTTCAAAGATGATTTCGTGCTTATTTTTCTTAAATTTTATGGTACTGTAGTTATTTGGTAATTTTACGGATATTCTTTTATAGTTAATACAATGGAACAAGGACGCTGCGTAATTTTATTTTACTTTGATTTTATCAGAAAAAAAGGGCGTGGCGTCTGGTAATTTTCTATTCCGTAATTTCTCTGTCACGCGGGTTGAATATCCAAGAGAATTTGATTTTATTACTGCAGCAGTTGTTTCATATTGGCATTTTTTATTTTCGAGCCTCGCCGTTCGACGCCATTTTATTTGATGTCATTATTCGTTCGATTGCAGTTTGTTCCCGGGCCTGGAACCGCCGCAACACCACCACCACCACCCGCACCATCAAATGCGGTTCGACTGGCGCGACGGGGCGGGGTACCAGTTCGGGAACCAACAGCCCCCGGGCTATGGCGTCAACGTGAACATGCCGCAGCACCACCTGCACCCGCACCACGCTGCTGCCCATGCCGGCGCCTTCTTCCGGTACATGCGCCATCCGGTCAAGCAGGAGCTCACTTGTCAGGTCCGTTTGCCCAAACGCACAAAGAGAACTTGCCACACAAATAAATATTTAAACTTCTCTGACACACTTTGTTGTTGTTGGTGAAAATGATTGCAAGAGTGTGTCACCGACGAATGTGGGTTTTTCTGGCGTCCTTTGTCGAGTGACAGAAACTTTTTTTTTTTACACGTATGTTCTGCAATTGCTTGAAGATGAGGATTTTGAAGAAGAAGAAAAAAATGCTCGTCTGCGTAGAAGTTCTCTGTGCTGTTTAAATATGTGCTTTAAAAAACAAAAGTTCCTTAAAGCTTTTTTTGTGTACTTGAATTTAAGAATGTTGTGTGTCGAATTTAATCCCAAGAAGTCGAATTTGTTTGGCTCGATATGTTCTGTTGCGTCATCTTGTTTTCGTTTCTTTGGTTTTCAAACAACTAACATTCCAGGGGTGTACATCGGCAAATTTATGGGTTTTACAGTGTATAAAAGTTTTTTTCGGTCTCTCGAATTTAATGCATTCGAGGGGAAAAAAAAACTCGGAAGCTTGAGTTTTCAAGTTCAGATCAAAATCTTTGTTTCCTTTACTTCTAAACTTTTTGGGTTTTTTTAACAGTCCGACGTGGATTTTTATTCAGGAACATATTATGAATGAAGAAACAAGGCTAATTTTTCAAATACAGTGAGACCCCCAGATGTGGATGTAATTGGTGCATCAAGAGTGTCCCTAAGTTGAGTCTTGTTTCCCATAGACTTGCATTATATAAAATTTAATTGGTGTTTTATGGAAGAAATATTCTTCAGAATTCCATGAACAAATTGATTGCCACTTGAATTTGATTCAGTGAATATACTGTATTTTCAACTCAATAAGAACATTTGAAGCATTGAATAGAGTATCTCTGTACCGTACATTGAAATTTTGACATCTACAAAAATGAAATTCAAGTTTCAAAGAGAGGAGGAAGTCCCTTTATGCAATAGGTAATTTTTAAATTATCTGAATGGATGGGGAAATGGTGGGAGAAATGACAAACAATTTTTCCTGCATAAATCTTAGGGTTGAAAATATCTGTTTCTTGCAATCAAGCCAAATAAAAGTCAATTTTTGTGAAATTGTTTGCAATTTTATCATGCATTGTTCTAATGCCAAGGCAATGTCCATTTTTTGTGCTTTTTTGTGCCCTTTTTATTGAAAAATAAGTGCCCCTACGTCAAATTCTCCTCATGTCAAAGTGTCCACATATGTGGGGGTCTCACTGAATTAGTATAAATCAAGAGGCATGGTTCTGATGATGCCAACAGCAGGATAAGTCTGATTAAATTTTTTTCAAATCTAATGACCCACACCAAGCACTGTATAACTTCAACACTTTTTCAGAGGAATGGCATTTGCTTCCTCCACACCCTGTGTGAACCGAATTTATGTCCTGGCTTTTACTTGATAACGAACCCAGTAAAAATTAATCGTTTTGCAACGTCGGTACTCGTTTGGGAGCCAGTTTGGATCGTTATCGTAATGACCCAACTGCCTCGGGTCTCCTCGGTTGGGTCAAGCACCACGATTGCACCATCATCACCGTTCTTGATCACGATCCATCACGTTGTCAAGGGTGTCGTAAACCCCATTGTTCTTGCAAAAGTGCTCGGAAGAAGCCCAAGTGTCAAAATTAAGTGTCAAAATAGCAGGCCAAGAAACATGTTACTGCACTATATCATCTATTTAATTGAGGTTTATCTATTTGGGGTGGGTAAAAATATTGTCATGAATGGTCATCATCATGGCACTTGCTTTTTTTGTTCTCGAATGACGAGTAATTTTTTGCTGCAAAAGGGCCGGTACACTTTATTCAACATTTGTTCAAAGTCAATATTGACCCTCAGGTGTTAGTATTTATTATGATTTTAACTTTTCAGAGCTTGTATATCTATCCACAACAAGTGATTATTTTTAACCATTTATTTTCCAAATTTTGTGCATTATAGTCAAAGTGATAATTAAGTCTTTAAAATATATTTTAAATAATTAAGCTAATTTCATAACACAGTGGCTTTCTTGGAAGTTTCTGGACGTACGTAAAAACAAACCACCCGTACCTAACAGGTTCCAAAAAAAGGAAAATGATGAAAAAAGACAAGGAAGAAAATAGGACGTGAGTAGTTAGATTTACTGTACGAACAACTTCAAAAACTCATGGCATTACCGAAACAAGTTTAACAATTGTGTCAGTCAGTATAAGTTTTGTCAAGTGGGTTCTGCTTCATTTGTAAAACGGCGGTCTTCCATCCTATTGAAGCACAAATGACTAAATATTGTTGGTTCAGGAGTAAACATCAGAAGATCAAGTATCAAATGACTCATTTAAACATGTTATATTAGTTTTGTATAGTGCAAAGAAGGTCTAATTGGATGCTTCAGTTAGATAAGAAGGATATTTTGAACATGCGCTCTTTTGGACGCCCGCTCATTTGATGCGCGCTCTTTTGTGCATCCGCTCTTTTGTGCTTGCGCTCATTTGAGATTCGCTCTTTTGTGTTTGTGATTGCATTTTTCATTCTAATGCCTAGTGGTGTTTCCGTGTGGTGTTTTGTTTTATAGTGGATCGACCAGGACCAGCCGAGCCCGCGGAAGGCGTGCGGGAAGTTGTTTGCCAGCATGCACGAGATCGTAACGCATTTGACGGTGGAGCATGTGGGCGGGCCAGAGTGTGCCACGCACGCCTGCTTCTGGCAAAACTGCGCCAGGAACGGGCGCGCGTTCAAGGCCAAGTACAAACTAGTGAAGGTGTAGGCCCAGGTGTGGCCCCTCTTCGGCAAGGGCACAGGCAAAGGCCCCACGCCCTTCCACAAACGGTCCAGGCTCTTGGAGTTCTAGGTGTTCGCCTGAGTGTGTCCAGTCAGTTAGGCACTGGATTTCCGTTTTGCCCATTTTCGGGGTTTATTTTTTATTTTTTTTGCGTGCGTGCGTGCGTGCGTGAAGGTGTACTCGGAACCACAAAAGGCGGATTTGATTTTGTTTTCGTGTTCTTGGCTCTCTCTCTCTCTATCATCATCAAAGACCTCTGAGTTAATTGATCATTATTTGCTGAATATCTGACAACTTGGGTTCTTTCCAGTCCAAGCCATTCGACAGGGACATAGTGTGTCTCTTACTGCGGTACAAGTGCAAAGAACTGAAATCTAAACTATTTATAAAATCGGATTCGAAATTTTATTGCACCGCGGGATAAGATTCTCGACGCGTGATTTCCAACGACCGGAACTTGTGGACTTGGTATTTTATTTTATTTATCTAGTTGATCAAAATACATTATACAGAAATATCTTTGTCCTAAAAGCCATACATTTGGACTTTCTCTATTATACGAAATCCACGGGAGAAATGAATTCGTTAACCAGAGAAAATCGATATACTGTAGGCAAAATTGTTGCAAAGAGAGTCTATTTTTTTTTGGCAGCCATTTCTTTATAGGCTGTCTTCTTAAATTTTATGTTGAAGTGAGATTCGTGATTTTGATGCGCAAAAAAATCTGTAAAGATTATTACGAATTTTTTGGGCATGCCTTATTTTAATACATGGGCTTTCGAAGAGAGTTTACTGAAGGCAAATTCGTAACTACAGTTTTTTGATTCGTTAAAAACGGGAAAAAAATGTTTCTTCCATTCGTTGATGCAAGAAAATTGGACGCGTTTTTTATGGATTTTTAAATTGGAAATTTTTGGATTTCTCCATTTCATGTGGGGATATTGAATCAAAAAATGTGCTATTTCGGCACTTTTACAGCAATTAAATTGCAATAATGGAAAACTGTGATGAATCGGAGTTGCAGGAATTTCACTTTTGATCATTTCAAGTGTATCCTTCCTGCCGATTTGTCGTTGAGTAGGAACATATTTATGCAATCAAAATAAAATTTAAGAGAGAGTTGCGAATAATCGAAGCAGCTTTTGGTCTTTCCAGACGTGGATTTAATAAGCTCTGATTTTTTTGAACTTGTTCTATTCACCATTTTTCAATATTTCCTTAAATGAACCAACTAAAAACTGGGTTACTCGAGCGTCAGTCTTAAAGGTTCCCAGATTTTGCATTAAAAATTTCGTACATATTGAGAATATACTCTCGATTATTTTTCTGTTTACGAGTTGTAAAATGCTTCACTTGCTTCAAACGCAAGAATTTCAATTGTTTTGTGTGTGTTTTCGGGAATCCGTTACCGTGTTTCCGGTGCGGTTAGTCAAGAACGAAGCTGTTTCAAACGTCAAGAAAACCCTCGTTTCCCGGGTGAAATACCGTCTTCGAGATCCACATCCGGGTCCACACCGGGGAGAAGCCGTTCCCGTGTCCGTTTCCGGGGTGCGGGAAGGTGTTTGCCAGGTCCGAGAACCTCAAGATCCACAAGCGGACTCACACAGGTCAGTCAATCCGTGACAATTTCCGTTTTGCCCATTTTCGGGGTTTTTTTTTTTTTTTGCGTGCGTGCGTGAAGGTGTACTCGGAACCACAAAAGGCGGATTTGATTTTGTTTTCGTGTTCTTGTCTCTCTCTCTCTCTCATGATCAAAGATCTCCGAGTTAATCGATCATTATTTGCTGAATATCTGAAAACTTGGGTTCTTTCCAGTCCAAGCCATTCGACAGGGACATAGTGTGTACTCTTAGTGCGGTACAAGAGCAAAGAACTGAAACCTAAACTATTTATAAAACCGGATTCGAAATTTTATTGCACCGCGGGATAAGATTCTCGACGCGTGATTTCCAACGACCGGAACTTGTGGACTTGGTATTTTATTTTATTTATCTACTTGATCAAAATACATTATACAGAAATATCTTTGTCATAAAAACCATACATTTGGACTTTCTCTATTATACGAAATCCACGGGAGAAATGAATTCGTTAACCAGAGAAAATCGATATACTGTGGGCAAAATTGTTGCAAAGAGCGTCTATCTGTTTTTTTTTTTGTTTGTTTTTTGCAGCCATTTCTTTATAGGCTGTCGTCTTAAATTTTATGTTGAAGTGAGATTCGTGATTTTGATGCGCAAAAAAATCTGTAAAGATTATTACGAATTTTTTAGGCATGCTTTTTTTTTAATACATGGGGTTTCGAAGAGAGTTTACTGAAGGAAAATTCGTAACTACATTTTTTTGATTCGTTAAAAACGGGAAAAAATGTTTCTTCCATTCGTTGATGCAAGAAAATTGGACGCGTTTTTTATGGATTTTTAAATTGGAAATTTTTGGATTTCTCCATTTCATGTGGGGATATTGAATCAAAAAATGTGCTATTTCGGCACTTTTACAGCAATTAAATTGCAATGATGGAAAACTGCGATGAATCGGAGTTGCATGAATTTCACTGTTGCTCATTTCAAGTGTATCCTTCCTGCCGATTTGTCGTTGAGTAGGAACACATTTATGCAATCAAAATTGAATTTAAGAGAGAGATGCGAATAATCGAAGCAGCTTTTGGTCTTTCCAGACGTGGATTTAATAAGCTCTGATTTTTTGGAACTTGTTCTATTCACCATTTTTCAATATTTCCTTAAATGAACCAACTAAAAACTGGGTTACTTGAGCGTTTGTCTTAAAGGTTCCCAGATTTTGCATCATACTTTTTGTACACATTGAGAATACAATCTCGATTTTTTTTTCTGTGTACGAGTTAAAAGTTCAGCTTTTTTCAAGTGTATCCTTCCTGCCGATTTGTCGTTGAGTATAGGAACACATTTATGCAATCAAAATTGAATTTAAGAGAGAGTAGCGAATAATCGAAGCAGCTTTTGATCTTTCCAGACGTGGATTTAATAAGCTCTGATTTTTTTGAACTTGTTCTATTCACCATTTTGAATATTTCCTTCATTGAACCGAGTAAAAACTGGGTTACTCGAGCGTCCCAGGTTTTGGTTCCCAGATTTTGCGTTATAAATTTCTTACATATTGAGAATATACTCTCGATTTTTTTTTCTGTGTACGAGTTGTAAAATCAAGCCACTTGCTTCAAACGCAACAATTTCAATTGTTTTGTGTGTGTTTTCGGGAATCCGTTACCGTGTTTCCGGTGCGGTTAGTCAAGAACGAAGCTGTTTCAAACGTCAAGAAAACCCTCGTTTCCCGGGTGAAATACCGTCTTCGAGAAATACTAATTCCGTCTGGGGTTTTATTTTCTGCTCTCCGGGAAAAATAAAACTCGGTCAAGTGTTTTGCCTTGGGGTCGGTCGCACAGCACACTTGAAAAAAAAAGAAAGATTTTTTTTGTGTATAATGAAAGTAGAAAAAAAGCGAAATCCCGGGGAATCACAGAAGTAATAATGCCTCGGGAAAAACTTCACCCAACCGTTTGTTCCGTCTCATTTTTGTTGCAATGCGAGAGACTCGCATTCCTTTATAAAAGTAGTTGTAAAACAAAACAAAAAAAACAAGAGGAAATGAGATGCGGGACCCGGGAAAAAAGTGTTCATCGCGTGCCTCTCGAAGTCGATAATGAACGAACCCCGTGAAGAGCAAAAACTGAATTTAAATCACTCTTTCTGCCCCGAGTGTCATTTTTGTGTGCGTGTGTGTGTGTGTGTATGTTCCCACTTCATGAAAAATGCATGAACTCAAATTCCCCCTTAGTTTTTTTTCTTCTTCTGTGCCTTGGGTTGTATACAGGGGAAATTCTTGCGAGAAGGCCGCATTTTTGCGACGCTCTCGTGCGGAATAGTTTTTTACTTTCAGCGAAGCACTGCCAAATTTTAAAAGTTTTTTTTTTTCGGCCAAAGGGGTTAATTTTTCAAAGCCTTCCAGATAAGAGTTGTTGTTTTTTTTGGCATTTGAGTGATGTGGTGGTGGGAAAGAAGAAGAAAAAAAGGAATGTCCTTCGGGGTATTTCTTTTTTTTTTCCTGAGTATACTTTTTTTTGTTCTTTTCGAGAGGATGATGAGTTATTTTTTGATGGCATCTGGGCTGATGGGCACGTTTTTGGTCACGGTTGTCTCTTTTCCTGTCCTTGCGGGCAACGAACGGTTTCTCTCTCTCTCTCTCTCTCCAGTGTGGAGAATATCCCTCAAGGATATATATATACATGTATACTTTGTGAAAGCGAGAACTTGGTCTAGTTTTTCCCTTATCATGTGAAGGAGACCCGTGACCTTCAAGTGTTTGTGGGGGGAATTGGGTATCTGTGGGGATTAAATCTAGAAATTTTGGAGACCCCTCATCGCACATGAGTTGGACGCGCCCCGCGGATTATTTGGGTATGCAATTTTTATGATGCGCCAAAACTCGTGTTTTTTTTTTGTCGAGGAGTTGTCACGAATTTTGAACTGTTGAGAGAAAATTACCAGCCTCTTAATTTGTTTTTATTTGATTTCCTGTTTTACCGTGTAACTGCTCAATGTTACGTAAAAAAAACGTATATAATTTGTGGAATTCTGAACGGAATATCTAAAATTTCTTGATGGTCGGAATCCCTCGTAATTTTAAATAAATACGAATTTTGAACTGTCCAGAGAAATTTACCAGCCGCTTTATTTGTTTTTAATTTGGCGTGAAAAACGTGTCTGCTAGAATTTTGAACGGAATTTCCGATGGTCGGAATCCCTCGTAATTTTAAATAAATACGAATTTTGAACTTTCGTGAGAAAATTACCAGCCTTTCTATTTATTTTTTATTTGATCTCCTGTTTTGCCGTGTAAACTGCTCAATTTTACGTTTACAAAAATTTATGTAATTTGTGGAATTCTGAACGGAATATCCAAAATTTCTTGACGTGCGGAAACCCTCGTAAGTTTAAAGACGCGTTGCTGATGTTGTTCTTATTTTTTTAATCAGTGAAGATGAGATTGCTTGGCTTTTCTTTTCAATTCAACCTTTCGGTTTACCATGTTCAAGAAATTTATTGAAAATGTTTGATTTTGTAGCACGTGATTGAACGGTTTTTGCTGTACAGTATGTTGCAGTCTATTGCGCTTATCGTTCGTCGAAATTCAAGAATTATTACTCAAGGCTCATGAAAGAAAACTTTCTTGTTCCAAAAATCGTTTCGTGTTGTGAAAAATTGCATGCTTTATACCGTGGGGGGGTTTTTTTTCTGACAAACTAATGGTCATTCTGAGCTGCAGGAAAAAAAGATGTTGACAGAATAACTCCAACTGTAAAATAAGTAATTGAGGTCGCGGCTGAATATTTTGACATTTTTCGATCGTTTCATTGGAATGATGATGATGAATGCTATGATCGTTTATTATTTTATCGCCAACTGATCAGATGGGTCTTTGAAATGTTTGTAATTCCAGTTTTTTTTTTTCGAACCGGTGTTTTTATTTGATGGTGCGAACTAAATTGGCTGGGAAAATCTGCTGAACGCATAAACGGTCTGTCCTTGGGTAGCATTTTTTTGACGTTGCTGAATTGCAGGCAATCTACAGTATTTTTTCACACAACAACTTCAGTTGTAAAAGTTTTGAAATGCTCAGTATTATTTATTCGTGTCGCGGATTCTTCTGAGCACTCGTCTGAAGGCCGATTGTTCCGTCACAATAAACGGATAATTTTTATTTTTCCTCGACCCTGAATTTAGTCATTTCTATCATTAAACTTGATGAAGGGGTTTTTCATTCGGGTTCTGTGGCCTGGGTTTTGTCTTTCTGATACACTGTACTTGTTTCTTGAAGTAAGTATTCGAAAGGCAAGGCGTGTCTGGAAAGAAGGTCCAGTTCTCGGCATGGGGTCTGGATAGAAAAGTAGCTGAGTCATTGTTTGATGCGTGCTTCGTCTCCGTCATCGCGTCTTTCATATTAGTTTTCACAAAAACATCTTTTTTTTGTTGCAGCTTATCAAACTCAATAGAGCGATCGAAACCAACCTTGTTTGCCTGTCGATTGATGACTATGTATGTTTGTTATTCAACGGAGAGAGAAAAAAATGCGGGGGAAATCAGTTCAGTTTTCCAGAAGTTTTCTACCGATTTCAGGCGTATTTGAGTGATTTTAACTGAACAAAAGACGGAGGAGTTGGTTTTTTGTTATCGGAGAAACAGTTTTTCCTGCGAGGATTATATTTTCAATTTTCAAATGAAGTGAAGCCAATTTACACTCGTTCATTTTTGTGCGCAGTGCTGTTTTTTTGGATACTTTCATGCTGAATAAATCGGTGTACTTCTTCTGGGAATAATTAAACTGTAGTTTCCGCATAAATTCCGAAGATTTGAATGCCATAGATTCGACCAAATTTCCTTGCCTTAAGAAATGTTTTCGTTAGACAAGGTTTTATTTCTCGTGGAATGAGCCCGTTTTTTTTTTTTTTTTTTTTTTTTTTTTTTTTTTTTTTGTTATAAAGAATCAGAAGAGCGTTTACTTTGTGCACAAAGAGGACATCTGAGAGCTGAGGATGATCTGTGGTGGGATTATTGATTGATCCCGCGGGCTTTTGGCTCGTGTCTAGCGGTTATTTTTATTTTTTGTTGGAGACATGCGGGCTCCGTTTTACAGACCTTTTTTTTCTGCGTGTCCTTCAATGTGTACACGAAGTAGAGGCCATCTTGGAACTTCCATCTGTTCTGGGCACTTATGTCAATCGATTATCATTTTTTTTTCTCCATTTGGGGAACTTTTTTTCCGCTAAGAAATATGTACAGTATTCCGAAACCTTCGATGGATTTCTGTCCATCATGATTTATTTGAGAAATTCATGAAAAACTACCTTCGTTGTTCTTTACAAAATGTTTTTTTTCGATTTTAAGCTCGGGGTTATTCTCGAATACTCAAAATGATTTTTTTGTTTTCTGGTGAAATGAGAGGAGAATTTTATAAATTTCCGTGGGCCAAAAAAAATGTTTGTAAAAACTAACTGCTCGGAGATTAACTCACAACTCTATCCTTTATGCAATCCTTAGAAGCCTACTGAACCAAAGGAAAGTACCTTAACTTGGGAACACCCATACTCAAGTTCCAACGCTGAAACTAGCCCTGAAGCCACGTTTACTGATGATGATGTTTCATCGAGTTATTTTTTTCTTTCATCGAATTGAAACGAATGAAGCTTCGGTTTTTCAATCAGTTTTCATCTGGAAACTGGAGGCAATTTCGAAGAAGTAGAGAATTCCGGGTTATAAAGATGGAGGATAAAACATAGAAGTAGCCTTTTTCAAAATTTTCCTTGAAACGTTGAAGTTTCAATCATTTAATTGACACTCAAAAATCGGAGTCAGGGTTTTATGTCGAAATTCGATTTACTCTTTCTGAATCATTTTTTTGGATCGAGTTCTTCAGGTGATTCGGGTTAGTGACATTGATGCAATTTTTCTTGGAGTAAATTTTCATCTTCAAGTCAGCTTGCGATGAGAATTAGCAGTCAGACAAGATGAAGAAAATGTATGTTATTTCACGGAAAATTGAACGAGAATTTCTCTTTGAACGAAAGATTTTGTACTCCACAAATTGAAATTGACTCTATGGAAATCCAAGCGTTTTCCCGTCACAAAAATCGAAGTCGATTTCGAAGCTAAAGTTTATTTTAAATCGTCTTTCACGTGACTTAATTTCCCCGTTCGTCGTAACATTTTCTCGAATATAGCCAAGGGACCAGAACAACACGGGGAAATGAAAAATTAGTCAACCCAAGCGACGGTCATTACGAGTTTTTTCTTTTTCTTTCTCATTTCATTCCCTAAATTTTTTTTATTTTCCCAGGAGTTGGAAAAAGAGGAATTAATGCCGCGGAAACACGCGAACGGGTTGAAACCGCGCCAAATTCGCCGCGCAGCCAATTTTTCTCTAATTGGTCACACAACATTTGCGGGCTTGTTCGATGTTGGCCCGTCTTTGTATCTTTGTTTTCTTTTTTTTGGTGTTTGGTTTCCTCCTCTTCGAACATGGAAGAAAATGTTGGTCTGCGGCCATTTTGTGAGAAAATGTACGAGCAACGATTTTCGGGGCCTAGCTTTTTTTTTTTCGACTATCTCCCTGATATGCCGAGGATTGCTTTGCCCTTGGGTGCGAGCAACAAAATTCGATTTATAATGAAAGGTCAGGCAATGTGATGGAACGAACGAACTGCTTGGCTTTTTTGTTTACCACTCTCTACCTTTTTTTTTCTTTCTTTTCTTGCTGCTTTTTATGGTGCCCTTCGGAGCTAGACAAAAAATTGGATAAGTTGACAGGTTGTGTGTAGTGAAGTGGTGAGACTTTCGAGTAGAAGTCTGGAGTGGATTAGCTTCTTGCGGGAATATGTATGCTTGGAATTTTCTTTGAGTGGATTTGAAATAAAAATTTTTTAAACCTATATATAGCGGTTTAGTCGAAAGATTAATGCTATAAATTCAATTCGAATGCTTTTGTTGGTCTTCAAGTCTTGCGTCTTCATGCAATGCATTTTTTCAGAAATGAAAAATCTGATTTCAAAAAAATCGCGTTCGTTCGCCGCCCGCCTTAGAGGAGATCTGCATTGAAATGTTTCCCTTTTATTTTTTTTTATCTTTTTAGCAAGAAAATTATTTGAAAATACAGTATAACGCTTGGAAAAGTGATGAATTGCACATTCCGTCACTTAAATGAGCGTTTTCTAATTTTTTTGATGACGAAATTTGGCTGAGAAATGGTTTGACGCTTGAGTTGCGTCGCAGCGCGTTTTTTTTTTCATGGTGGAGAGGAGGGGAATGGGCGTGGAAATAAGGGCTACGAAGCGGAACCGGAAACAGTTGCTTCCTTGTTCCAGCTCGGAGTTTTCCTCGAGGCGCCAATTTATTTTCCTCCGGAAGCCCCCAAGTGGCCATTTTTGTGCTGACGCAATCCCAGAGTCATCAACTACCATCTCTTTTGTTGCTCAGAGAAAAGATACGATGCGAGAACAAGGAGACAATTTCGAATGTGGTGTGTTTGAAGTGAAGGTAACAGTCGTATTTTAATAGTGTTCATTTGCACGATGGGGGGAAATACGAGAGAGAGAATCAGATTTCAAGGCGAATTGTTTTTTTTTCCTTCAAAAAAATCTGTTTATTTGAGTGTTACGTAAAATTTAAAAACGAAATCAAATGCTTGAATATGATTTCGGAAACCAGATTCGTTCTACTGATGACAAGCTATAGACTCGTTTTTTTTATTCATTTCCTACAAAACCATGGTTAGTGTCTTAATTTTCAAATTTTGCTGAAATTCTTGTAAAAAATCAAGGCTCTATTTAGTCAAATATTAAGTCAGATTATAATACTGTATTCCGTATGCGATGTGGAAAAAAAGCATCTGATTCCTCTGATTTCAGAAGTTCAATCCCAAAATGTCTCGGAAATTCTCATTTTACAAATAAGGAATTTTTACTCGTGGAATGATTTACTGTTCCAAGCATTTGTTTTATTCATCACTTGTCCGAACTTCGAGAGCATTTTGGAATATTTTGAGATCACAGGAAAGGCTTCTTGAAATCCTCGAGCGATTATTTTTTGGGTATTGAAAAATCAATGAACGTACTCCCTTTCATTTTTTTTCGTGTTCAAATATGATTTCAGTTTTCCTCATGTCCCTAGGAGTTTGAGAAAAAAAAGCAAACAAGGCGGTTCTTATCCTTTGTTGTGACGACCAAAGCTTCGGGTTGATGCTAAATTATGGCTTGCAAACTCAGCCAAAGAGGAGGTGGAAAAGCAGGAGATTTTTTTTTGACACAGTCTCCCTCCTAGTGCTTGATCTTTCATATCGGACAAAAGAGAAAGAGAGAGAGAAAGCAAGGGGAAGGGGTTTGATATTTTTGCACACATCTGACCGTGAAGAGATTCCACATTCCAGGGTTTTTTTTTTTTTTTTTTTTTTTTTGACTCTTCAAGTGGGGGCCTTGGGGCAGGCTTTTGTACGGACGGATAAATTGCCGTTGAGGGTGAGCTTCTCTGCTGTAGGTTTCCTCTTGTCTCTTTTTGTTTGTTTGTAGGTATTTATTATTATTCTTCTTTTTTTTCTGGAGGAAAAGAATCAGAAGAGCGTTTACTTTGTGCACAAAGAGGACATCTGAGAGCTGAGGATGATCTGTGGTGGGATTATTGATTGATCCCGCGGGCTTTTGGCTCGTGTCTAGCGGTTATTTTTATTTTTTGTTGGAGACATGCGGGCTCCGTTTTACAGACTTTTTTTCTGCGTGTCCTTCAATGTGTACACGAAGTAGAGGCCATCTTGGAACTTCCATCTGTTCTGGGCACTTATGTCAATCGATTATCATTTTTTTTCTCCATTTGGGGAACTTTTTTCCGCTAAGAAAAATATGTACAGTATTCCGAAACCTTGGACGGATTTCTGTCCATCATGGTTTTTTTTAGAAATTCATGAAAAACTACCTTCGTTGTTCTTTACAAAATGTTTTTTTTCGATTTTCAGCTCGGGAGTTCTTCTCGAATACTCCAAATGATTTTTTTTTGTTTTCTGGTGAAATGAGAGGAGAATTTTATAAATTTCCGTGGGCCAAAAAAAAATGTTTGGTTTTTGATTGACGAGCCTCTAATTGAGTGTTGAGATAGGAAATACGTTAGGAATCTTCGGATGACTTGGTTTCCTTTCATGGAATTGAACCCTTGTGGGTATGAGTTCAAGGTTGCGACTTTGATCGCCTGAAGCCACGTTTACTGATGATGATGTTTCATCGAGTTATTTTTTTCTTTCATCGAATTGAAACGAATGAAGCTTCGGTTTTTCAATCAGTTTTCATCTGGAAACTGGAGGCAATTTCGAAGAAGTAGAGAATTCCGGGTTATAAAGATGGAGGATAAAACATAGAAGTAGCCTTTTTCAAAATTTTCCTTGAAACGTTGAAGTTTCAATCATTTAATTGACACTCAAAAATCGGAGTCAGGGTTTTATGTCGAAATTCGATTTACTCTTTCTGAATCATTTTTTTGGATCGAGTTCTTCAGGTGATTCGGGTTAGTGACATTGATGCAATTTTTCTTGGAGTAAATTTTCATCTTCAAGTCAGCTTGCGATGAGAATTAGCAGTCAGACAAGATGAAGAAAATGTATGTTATTTCACGGAAAATTGAACGAGAATTTCTCTTTGAACGAAAGATTTTGTACTCCACAAATTGAAATTGACTCTATGGAAATCCAAGCGTTTTCCCGTCACAAAAATCGAAGTCGATTTCGAAGCTAAAGTTTATTTTAAATCGTCTTTCACGTGACTTAATTTCCCCGTTCGTCGTAACATTTTCTCGAATATAGCCAAGGGACCAGAACAACACGGGGAAATGAAAAATTAGTCAACCCAAGCGACGGTCATTACGAGTTTTTTCTTTTTCTTTCTCATTTCATTCCCTAAATTTTTTTTATTTTCCCAGGAGTTGGAAAAAGAGGAATTAATGCCGCGGAAACACGCGAACGGGTTGAAACCGCGCCAAATTCGCCGCGCAGCCAATTTTTCTCTAATTGGTCACACAACATTTGCGGGCTTGTTCGATGTTGGCCCGTCTTTGTATCTTTGTTTTCTTTTTTTTGGTGTTTGGTTTCCTCCTCTTCGAACATGGAAGAAAATGTTGGTCTGCGGCCATTTTGTGAGAAAATGTACGAGCAACGATTTTCGGGGCCTAGCTTTTTTTTTTTCGACTATCTCCCTGATATGCCGAGGATTGCTTTGCCCTTGGGTGCGAGCAACAAAATTCGATTTATAATGAAAGGTCAGGCAATGTGATGGAACGAACGAACTGCTTGGCTNTTTTTTTTGTTTTTTTTTTTTTTTTTTTTTTCTTGAAGCAGTTTCTCTTTTTCTTGGAATTTATCTCTGACAATTCCGGAATACATTGACTGATTTTTCTTCCGTTCATTTACTATTGTTCTTGAATTTAAACGTGTTGGAGACTTGAGTCGCAGGTGTCTTTTTTTGGGAATGAGACAACTGTGGGAAGAAAATTTGTGCCGGATCGGCTTTCCGTGACTTGGCACGTTTCCTGGGTTATATGTTTTCCTCTGAATCAAGGCCTGAGATTTCCCACATTTGTATAGTTTCGTTTTTTTAATGGTGCGGAATTTATGAAATTTTTTTTATTGATATTCAATTTTTTTTATCCGAATTGATCGAAGAGCCTCTAGCACTGGGAAAATTCGCCGGGGTTTCAATGTGCGCCATTTTTTTGTTCTACCAGCGAATGAAGTTTTTTTTTCGTTTTCCCAAAATGCGTTTTTGGAAATTGATTCAATCTCGTTTTGGTGCAGTCAGAAAAGTGTGGATTCAGGCTTTCTAGTTTTCTTTTAATTATATGCCAAGAAAAACGTTTTCCGCTTTCTGTGTAAGAAACAACTTTTCCAAACTTTACTACCGTATTGCGAAATTAAAATTTTAAAGCATGGAATGTAAATTGTGCAATTTCCATTGCCTTATTTCAAATAAACTTTATTTTTACAGCGTTTCTTGTGTGGAAAAATACGTTTCCTGATATAACAGCATATATGAACATAATTTCTGAAAGCTTCCGTTCAAACATTTTAAAACATTTTGAGAATATTTGAGTTTTATCGGGCGATTTTCCAGTTTTCGATTTTATCGCGTAAAACTCTATAAAAATTAGTATTTTGAATACGGCACTCTTTTGCGGCTTTATTCTACTTTTCCTCACGTCATTATGCAAAACGAAACCGAATGACGTTTGTGAAGTCTAAATCAAGCTTTCTTGCTACTGTAAATTGATAATGTCAACGTTTAAAAATTAAAGCGAAAAAATTAAGAATCTATCGCAAATTAAACGAGTAAGAGAGACAAAAAACAAAGCATCTCAGGACTAAAAGCCGGTCCGCAATTTTTTTTCAATGTCGAAGTCACGCTCTTTGGCAATTCCGATCGGATTTTCGCGAGAAGTTTCGATGCTGAGTTTTAGCCTGCCAAGAAAACAATTTTTCAATATTTTCACTTGATTGTGTCTTAAAAAAGGAAAGGTTGTCAAAAAATGCAGGGGCAAGAATTTTGCCCAGGAAAAAAGAAAAAAAAACCGGGTGTCTGTGAGCTAATGGACCCAGTCCGCATTTATACGCGCTCTGCGGGTGCTAAACGATCACACGCGCGCTGGAAACTCGACGCTTGTTTTCTCCTAGTTCTTGTTTCTTGTTCTTCTTCCTTTCTTCTTCTTCTTCGTCTTCTTTTTCCCCCCACGTACAAAACAAGTGACAGCAGGAAACAGTTGTCGCTCATCCCCGTGGCTTGTCGCTTGTCGACTGTCGACACCTCTCGTTCCAGTGAGAGCGAGAGCTTTCTTCCATCGTCGTGTTCCGAGTCAGAAAAAGATCTCTTCCTTTTCTGAGCTCAATTGAGCGAAAGTCAAAATGAGCGCCACGCACAACCGAGCGTCTCTGCGGACTTTTTTTCGTCTTTTTCCTGCATAAAATAATAGTGTTGGATGAGCTCTGCATAATTGCAAGATTCAACTGACCAAGTTCGCGTGGGATTCATTTTCCTTTTACGGTATTATCCGAGTCAGGACGGTGTTCTGTTGAATTTGTATTTTTATTATTTTTTTCAGAAGGGAAAAATCGGTGTTTTTGTGATATAATATCTGTCGCGGTTCAGCAAGGAGAAATATGCCCGAGAAAATAAATTTTTAGCAGTACTCTAGTTTCAGACTCCCGGAATTTTAATTGCAAAAAATATTTTATAGTTATGATTTTTTCATGGCAAAGACTGGCCAAGAGTCGACGAAGGGCATGAGAACAATTTTTTTTCTTTTTCAGTTTAGGTGGTCGAAATGAACTATAAATAAAATTTCTACGAAAAGTTCAGTGAAGTACAGAATTTGGCGAGTTGAGTTGTGTGGCGCTCAGTTGACCTGACACCCTACCTATACACTCGAAGTTTTTTGACGACAAGGAGGATGAAAGCTTTCCTTCTTTCCTCTTCCCCCTTTTTTTTGGCATGTGAGTGTTGTGCCGATTTAAAGAAGAGAAAAAAGAAAAGAAAAAGAGGGGGTTGTTTGAGGCGTTATTTTTCCGTACCCCGGGGTACGTTTCGGGATAGCGGGTTCTCTTTTTCAACATTTCCGAGCCGGTTTCTTGGAAAAAAGGCTACAAGTTTTTTTTTTTTTTTTTAATCTCTCCTTTTTTTCTCTTTTGTGGCCTGTGGCGATGAACGTGGTTCGGGAGTTGGAAGTAATTCGGACACACTTCAAGGGTTTCATTTTATTATTATTATTTATTTACTCATCGTTTTTTTTGTGGGTGTGCGTGAGTAGGTTTAATCCGGCGTGCGATGATGGATGCCGATCCTGGGTTCCCTTTTTTATTCGGGTCGCCATTCAGGGTTGCCGAGTACGGAGTTCATGCTCCGCCTTTCGGTTATTGAACGACGGCCTTTTGTTATTGCATCTTTCATGGTTGCTGAGACAGACGGTGTCTCTCTCTTTTTTTGTTGCTTGATTAATTTTGTTCGCCATTTGCTACAATGTCCTATAGCAGAATTTTAAGTCTTTAATAATGTCTGGTTGTGAGATAAGTTATAAAACACTGGGTTACAGGGTTGAATTATGGGGAACACAAGGTGAACCAGAAGAAGTACTGAGAAATCCGATGCAGGAGATTAATAAGAATAAACGTAATCAATCATTCCTATGACCTTTTCAGTCCAGAAATCAATTTCTAGGAGTGGTAGATCATGTACATGTACTGACCAAACCATGAAGAAGAAAAAAAAAGGTTTGAAGAATCAAAACCCAAAGAAATCTGAACAAAAACACTTTGAAACGCTTTTGTTCTCTAATTTCATGCCATTATCATTTTGGTTTTTTTTTTTATTTGACCCCAAATCTAACCAAGGAAGGTTTGCTAGGCAAGTGCACCATCACTGATGTATTTTCCTTGATATCTTCTAGAGTTTTATCCTCTACCTTAAATTTGAATGATGAACCTTATGAAGGGATGATAAAACCTGTGAAGGTTAAACGTTAATTGTTAAGCTAGTCAAGTGCAGAGAAGAATATCATCATCAGATATTATTCCAGTTATTCAGTTGAAGCAAGAGTTTGCTGAGTAGTTGTTATTATTCCTTGTGAAATATACTTTACTCTTAACCCAGGAATTCTAAGAAGGAATTCTGGCCCCTGTCCTGGGCTCATTATTTTCTTATTATTTACGCACTTCTGATCCAGCTTTACGCTAACTTATATTGAGGCAACATCTGTCCCCAATAAGGTTTGAGAGGTCCAGTTGCTCAAATAACTCAAATTGGCAGTTTCTAGGGAGAAAATACTTGAATGAGTCAAACAAAGGAAATCTGCACAAAGATGAAGTTTAAACCATTTTTTGTCATTTAATGTCATGCCGGGCATGATTCAGGTTTTGTTTCATCACAAACCTGACCTAACCCACCCTGACAGGCACAAACGCATCAGGAATAACTCAATCACTAAGGAAAAAACAATAGATACGAAAAAAGTACCCGTGTAAAGTACTGTGGAGTACTTGTCTGTCCGGCAACACTTGGTTGCGCGTCCATTGTTTAACTTTAAAACATCCCCTGCCAGAAAAAGCGTGTTTATGAGGTTCATAAGGTCTCCCAATGAAGACAAACGAAAGGCCCAGAGATGCATAAAAAGACTGTTTCTCCAAAAACACCTGGAGAGAAATGAAGGGGATGGAACATGCCGAGACCAATTGAGCTTTAGGTGACACTTGAGCGCCTGGGAAAACTGACCGCGCCTCGATTTATTACATTATCATATCATCCTGCCAAAAATACCTTGTGCACATTTTCTCACTCCTTTGATTTTTAAGAGGTTGTTTAGGAAGTCGCGGAAATAAAGACAAGGATGACCGCATATTACTTTTGGGACAAATAAGTTAAATCTGTACAAATAATTTTTCAAGTAATTATTCCAGGATAGATTTCTTTTGAACAGAATGCTTTATTTTCTGTTTTTCAGCCTTTATAAGGTTCGATCAATCAACATTCCCACATCCAAACCTTCTCCACACCCATCAGCCCAAATCGATTCAAATGCATTCAATCACTTCAGAATGGGAAACAGAGAAAAAAGCTGCATATGGATACCAAAATAAAATAAAATACATTCCACAATGTACAACTGCATGACTGATGTATATGTGTACACCATCTTCTTTCCCTCACATTGAAAGCAAAATATCAGTAACAAGAATTTCAGCATAAGCCAGAATTATAGCAATTGCAGCAGTTACTGGATCCAGTTTAAAGCACTAGATTTCTTTCATTTCAAACCTCAACATTGTCAATCCCTGAAACCCTTTTGTGATGCTAGGACATTGTGAATTATTTAAAGTGACTGCACTGAAATTTTGTACAACATTGGATTTGAAATTCAAGGGAGCTTTGTGACCAAAGTGGTGCAATTTTGAAGAAATTTCAAATGCCGGCAATTGAAGCATGAAATCAATTCACAAAAAGAATTCCAAAAAGCTTTCAATTTGAATATCCTTGTCCTGATTCCTGAAATAGCTTTTTGGAAATACAGTGACTGTATCTTTGTCTCTTATAGAAGTCAACTTATTTGCAGAAAATTTTTTTTTGAAGTTTGTGTTGGTCTTCCTCTTCACTGGGAGTGTGTGAAACTGGGACATGTTTTTTTTTGTCCATCTGGGTTAGTTCAAGTTGGTGATGAAGTAAATCAACCCTGGAATAATTGCCTAAAAAAATTGAGTATAATTTTCCCAGAATTTTTTTTATGTCCTTTTCTATATTTTTTTATATTTGTGAATGACTCCGCAAATTTCTAAAATTTACCAGACGCGGCGCGTGGATCTGGGACATTTTTGTTGCCCTGATCAGATCTGATCTTCATGAATTAAAAAAAAAAAACCGCTGTGCTTATCTACATGGACATCAAATCGATCGTCGGTCAAATGGGCTGCGCTCAGTTGTTGTCGAAAGCCGCCGGGGGCGCCTTTATTTTAAAATTCTAGACTCACCGGCGTCACCTCGAACCCGGATTATAGGAAACGATTTGGGCACTTGAAATTATCGCAGATTCCCGCAGCTTCTCGCTGTGCAATTCTTTTCTGGGGTGAAAAAAGAGCGGTCTGTAAGGCCGCAAAAACAAAGTTACCCGTTTTTAGGGAAAAGGTCGGAACCTGCGATGAAAAGCTCCGAAGCTAAAGCTAGCTTCGAAGAGACGCCCTCAGACACTTTAGACCTCTAAAGATCCCGAAAGAGGACTCGGAATTTTCTTCTCAGTCTTTTCTTTAAAAAAAAAAATAATGATCTCTGTGAACGAAGGAATGAATGCTAATGATGTTTTGAACAGCTACTCCTGTGTTGTCCCAGAGAAAACTTCATTTTTTCCCTTCGGAAAAAATGCTCTTCCGTTATTTTTATACTGATGAAGACAATTTATCAACACACTCATTTGAAGTGTATGACGCACTGCAAATTTGTGACAGGCTTTGAAGCAAAATTGGTTCGCACACGGATTTAATTTATTTTTAAAATTGTTTTTGCACAAAATGATCACGCAAGCTTGGTTAGCGTTATTTTCATGCACTGTGAATTCATTTGTTTATATCTGGGCTATATACGGATTATTATACAGAAACTAAAGATTGGAGCATTTATTTGTAATATGTCGCAATCCTCATCGGAGAAGAAAATTAATGGATGCTGACGAACCGTTTTCATTTTCCCACAAGGAAGAAGCAATTATATTTTACCCAGATAAATTCGATCGTTGGTCTGTTGAGCACATGTTTCGTGTTCAACACACGATATGTCAAAGTTTGAATGACTTTCTGCGTCTTTTTTTTGTTCGTGGAAAGAGTCAAGGCCGAAGATGTCGAGGGTTGTCAACTGTCGAGAAGCGACAACTTGTCAGTTTTGCACGGGATCGAATTCTTTAGGACTCCCTTTGTAATCGAAGTATAGCTGAATGTAGAAGCCACCACTTTCCTTTTGTATAACGAGTGACAAGCTTTGAACTCGGGGCAAAAAATTCTCTAAGACTGTATTAAAAACACCCACAAGGCAAAGTTCAATTCATCTAGCACTACAATAAACAGGAAAGTCTTGTTCCCCATAGACTTACATTGTATAATTTTTAATTGGTGTTTTATGGAAGAAATATTCTTCAGAATTCCATGAAAAAAAGTTTTTTGCCACTTGAATTTGATTCAATGAATATATTTTCAACTCAATAAGAACATTTGGAGCATTGAATAGAGTATCTCTGTACGGTACATTGAAATGTTGGCTTCTACAAAAATAATATTCAAGTCACAAAGAGAGAAGGAAGTCCCTCTATGCAATAGGTAATTTTTTTCAATTAGCTGATGGATGGGAAAATGATGGGAGAAATGATAAAAACAATTTTTTGTGCATAAATCTTAGGGTTGGAAATATCTGTTGCTTGCAATCAAGCAAAATAAAAGTCAATTTTTGTGAAATTTATCGGCAATTTTATCATGCAATGTCCTCATGTCAAGTCAGTGTCTGTATGTTGGGCTTTTTTGTGCCCTTTTTATTGAAAAATAAATGTCCCTATGTTGAATTGTCCTCATTTTGAGGTGTCCACATGTGGGGTGTCTCAAATCAAATGATCAATTCAATCAAATGATTGAAAACCAGAAAAATATGTTTTTGATTAAACATATTCGGTCCCTTCTTCAATTTCAGTAAATTTGTGTTTCAAAAACGTCAAGGATTTTTCAAATGCATCGCATAAGTTTCAAAGAAAGGTTCCAATCCGAATCACAGTTGTTCAATCACACAAAAATGGAATTCAAGAGTTTACTTGAGTAAAGAAAGTAAAAAAAAAAGCGCTTGATGTTGAAAAACATTTACCAAATATCTGACGGGATGCCTTTTCCACTTACATGCACCAGGTAAGCTACGGGCAAGGCCAGGGCGTATTAAGTGCCCATTAATGGGAGGTAGCGCTACCGCCTTCCGCATTAATAGTAGTAATTATTAGGTACACGAAGAGATAAAGAGGGAAAAAAATTGCCGTTTCGCGACAGGTGGCGGAAAAACAGGTGGGATTGAGACGTTTTGATTCCCGCGTACCTCAGTTTTTCCTTCCCCCATCAACTTTTACGACTTTCCATTCCCCGAAGAGGAGGAAAGAAAAAGAGACAGAAAAGAGTCTGGGAATATAATGAAGGAAAATGAGGGGAAAAGGAAAGAGGTTAAGCATTTTTACCTGCTTTATACGAGAGGAAAAACATTCCTGGAGATTTTTTTTTCTTTTTTCTCCGGGGAATGGGGAAATAGTTTTTCCCTTTTTTCCAGCCCCAAAAGGATCGTTAATTGAACCTGGTCGAGATTTTGTTCGCCTTGAGTTCCAACATTCCCCCAGACTCTCAAGTGCCAAAAAAATGTCTGACCAAACCCCGAAGCTGCTAAAAAATATATATATATTTCACGATCAACAGAGAATATCAACGTGTTCTGGGGTTTCGTTGGCACGTGTGGGTTTCTCTGTGTTATTTCCGGTGTCATGTGAGCTTGACTTGTTCCACACGTGCTTCCGGGGCAAAGATTTACCATGTTTTCAAGTCCATTGTGAGAGGGGAAAAAAGATCGAATGCCGTGGTTAAAAAAAAAAGGGGGTCCTCTGTGGAACCCTGAAAAATGTCGTTGAAGGATAGAACACGAAGAAGGAACCGTTTTTCTGTCAAGGCATGAAGGATATATTTTCGAGGATGAATCAGTTCACTGATGACAGAAGAAAAATTACTGTTCGGTCTTCAATGTACAAGTTCAAGGACGTTTGAACAAATATTTTCGAACGGATTTCCCTTCGTATTCTCGTCTGGAAATTTACGCAGCAAGAAAACTGATATTTATTTATTTTTCTGTTCAGTACTAAATTTTTCAATTTTTCTATCTCGCGCTAAAGATATTGCGCAAGAATTCTTGAATTATAAGAACACAATTTGAACAGAATGAGTCTATAAGTAGATGTCGCAATTTTTTCCCGAAGGAACGCAGATGAAGGAATGTTAAATTTTGTGACGTCATTCATAAATCTTTGAAGATTCTTTTTGAACTGATCTTCCACTATACTTTGTAATACTGACAAGGGAAGAACTTATGGCCTCATTATTTCCCTCTTGAAGACTCAGAGATTTGAATCTTTCATATTTTACCACATTTTTCCTTGTAACGATGAAAAGACAGGCGACTATTTTTTTTTCGCGATAGATGTCTATATACAGAAGTCTAATCAACTTACTTTTAGTTTTCCTGAGGTTAAGATATGTTCTGGCAATTTTTTTTTATTCCTAATCCGATTCAGTCTGCGACATTTTATAAATGTCATGCCCCCGAAATAATAGCTGACCGCCATTTTAAAATCTTTGCTGTACTATGGACATTTTTGAATCGGGACTGCGCGAAACTTTTACTGAATTTTGTTTTCGATTTCACCTGCTTTGGTAAGGTGAGCTTTTTTTCTTAAAATATTGTGCGTTTATTTGAGACGCTTTGCAACTTTGCTTTTGCAAAATTCAGAAGGACTTCGGGATAGTTACGATGTCTGAATCACCACTGATCAGGTTTCCGGAAGAGCTCATCTTTCTCAGCTCCACTGTCCCCACCACCATTCAAAAGAATCGGACTACGGAAGTCCTAGTCAAGAACACTTGATTCATGCCCTTCGACTTTGGTAAAACAACACCAGGGGAAGTCAAACGAGCAGCAACAACAACAACAAAAAACACACAAAACCCGGTTTATGTTTTTAAAGCACGCTCTCTTCTCAGGGTCAAGTTCGCTCTTCCTTCCGTCAGCCAGTTTCGGAACGTGATATACCAAGATTAAAAAATGAATAAAATAAAAAGGGAATGCAAGTTTATCCGGAAGCGCGCGTGTGTGTGTTTCCGTTGGGTTTCGGGTCGGGGTTCGATTGCCTCTCCAGAGAGAGAGAGAGAGAGGGGGGAAGCAAGACGAAAATTGAGTTGGAAATGAGAGCCCCGACGGGTGTTTTATTGTTCACATTGAGGCCGGAAACAGCATGAGGGGGGGGGACAAGATAGACAGCAGGGCGCCCCTAAGACCAGGGAGCAGACCAGACACACACACAGAGAGAGAAAAAAATAAAATAAAAATCAGGAGTTTCCTGGTGCACATTTTTCAAGGGAGTGCACATTGTCCCGGATTTGCGCAACACGCGTGTTTGTCTGCCGAAATAAACCCGGGGGAAGAGGGTTTTCTTTTCTTTTTTATAGCCCACCGAAATCCCTCCTGTCGTCCGCCCTCGCAAATTTTGTCTCATTGTCAATCAGAAAAAAAAACGTCCGTGTTTCTGAACGATTTTCGAATTCGTTTTGATCGAAGTACCCTCATCATGATTCCTTTATTTAGTAAAATTAAAGTAATGCACTGTACTGGATTGAATAATTTTTTTTTTACTCAAGAAAGGTTCTTAAACTAAGTGAATGACCTTTTTTAATTGTTAATTTTTTTCCGGATTGATTTGAATATGACACACTTTCGATTCTCAATTTTTCTTCAAATGATTACACTTGAACCACGCGCCCCATTTTCAATTTTTTTTTCGATTACGTTCATGAGGTATGCTAATGTATTCCATAAGAATGTTGAGAAAATGGCGAAATTCCAAAATAGGTCGTCTTTTTATTTGGGTTGTTTACGATGTGTAAATATTATTGGTGTTACGTAAACTTTTTACATAACAAAAAAGGGCGAGTTTGGTTTCAACCTAAATTAAATTAATTGTTTAGAATATGCATTTGAAAAAATACTGAGGTTGTATTGAACTTTCAAACAAGATGAAATTCAAAATTTTGGTATGAAGTTTTTTGACATAATTCAAAGAATTTGGGTGCCTATCTCAAGCAGGGATAGATTTTCACCCATGATTAATTTTATTTAAAAACAAGAGAAGAAGTGTATGCATGAGATATTCAAGTAAGTTTAGTACACTGTATTTCCAAGTACAGTACTGTATTGTACCGCAAGGATGAGCAACAAGCCACTATATTCGAAGAAGAGGAATAAGAAAAGTGAAGCGTGTTCCTATGGATTATGATGGACTACCCCAATCAAGGGAACTCCTCTGACCAGATGAACCCAAAGAAGAAAAAAAACCAGCAGGGCTCTTGCTAGGTGGGAAAAAAGAAAAGAAACCTTCTGAACCCGGCCAGACACACACAACACACACACACACAAATTCTGTTGCACACTCACACACACACACACACACACACCTTTACTGTGGACTTGAGGAAAAAAAAAAAGGAGGCCGGGACTCGGAGTAGAACCAGTGCAGCATAAGCGGGGGGCTTTGTTCAACCCAAGCCGTCAATCGCGGGTTTTCTCCGGGATATAGGGAGCAGCCCAGCGGGGGGGGCACCGCCCTCCCGGCACCCAACAGCACCCGTTCTGTTGGGTCCCACCTCTTGTGTCCCCCCCCCCCTCCCCCCCCCCCAACGAACCACACCACACAACACCGCAGGAGAGAATGACCCACGCGACCACATTGAAATATTAAAAGGAAAAACGTGTGCAGTACAGTACTGTACCGTACTTTTACTACGGGCGGATTTTTACGAGCGTGAGACTTATTCCAGTATTTGGGGAAATAAGCGTCAGTGTCACGACGAGAATCACGTCACTATTGAAGCAGCTAGTTGGGCCGGGTTTAATGTTGAACTCAGTGAAGCTCAAATCCATGTTTCTGTCAATAACTCATCATCATGGTTGTATAAGCACAGCTGTTGTGCAAATATGCCCCATCTTCTCAAGATGTGCCATATTGAGGATTGATTTTGCAGTGAGACCCTGAGATGTGCACATAATTGGTGCATCAAGAGTGTCCCTAAGTCGAGTCTAATTTTCCCTCAGACTTACATTATATAATTTTTAATTAAAGTTTTTTGTGCAAAATACTCACCATCATTCCATGAAAAAAATTGTCTCCCAATTTAAACTGATGCAATGAATGTACAGTATTTCAACACAATATGGACATTTATTTGGGGAATTGAATACTGATACCTCTGTACAGTACATAGAAATGTTGGCATTCTCTGTGAAAAAATAACATTCCAGTGAAAAAGAGAGAAGGAAGTCCCTCTATGCTTGCTGGAGGTAATTTTTTAAATCAGCTAAATGGATGGTAAATTGGTGAGAGAAATGCCCAAGACATTTTCTTACATCAGTTTTAGGATTGGAAAAATATATTTCTTGTAATTTAGACTGAATTTAGCTTTCACAAAATGTCCCTATGTTGAGTCAGTGTCCTCATGTTGGGCCTTTTTTTTTATTAATTTTTTATTCAAAAGTAAGTGTCCCTATGTCAAATTGTCCGCAGGTCAAGTTGTCTGCATGTGGGGGTTTCACTGTTTTTTTATTTTATTTTGCCTGAAATGATTAAAGAGTATTTTGCCTGCCCATTGAGAATAAGACTCATTTGGAGGGCATTCAATGTTTTTAATTTTTTTTTCAGAATCAACTATAAACTCTGTTCAATTGTACCAATGCGCTTTTAGCATTGTAGTTCTGTTTGCTTGGATGCCGCAGAATTTCCTCACGAAATCACGGCTCATTATACTGAATTGAATTCGTGATTACAAAGAATTTATCTTTGGGTCCCTGCATTCTATGTATACACAACATTGCTGAAGCCTTGACCTGAGAATTTTTCCTTGTCACGATTTGTTTCCAGGTCCCAAAGGGCTTTGTTGTAAGAGCGTAGATCAGAAATATGTAATGCATTACTTATGTGCCCATGGTTGGGATTTCTTATGGAAGATTTTTGTTGTTGATTTTTCTTCATTAAAAACCATATCTCATCAAAAAGCAGTCTCAACATTCAACTGCTACTTATTCTCCAATAGGTGCTCCCAGCATTATTTTTATTAAAAAGGAGAATTTTCTTCTCATGGTGTCTATTGATAGATACCAGCTTTTATTTTAGACTGGCCATCTTATTCAACATACAATAATTTTAAAAAGTACAGTTGAACCTCTTGAACTTCAAGGGACCAGAAAAAATTTGATTTAGGGAGGTTTCAACTTAGGGAGGTTTTGGATTGAGCTACAATACAGAGCCGTTTTGTCCTGGGAAACATGGAAATTGCTCAAAATTGTAAACATGTAAAGTATGATATTCTGAGGCTGAAATTACTTCCTAAATGAGTTGATTGCATCCTGAACGTGGATGCAGTGTTCATTTGGCCAATTAAGTCTCTCACCTCCATTTAAAACAAATCAATGTCTGTTTTTGTTTCTTGTTTCAAGAAATTAAAAGCCATCAAGCCACAGAAAATTTGACTTTTCAAGGTTTGAGGGGAAAAGCTCACAACTTAGGGAAATTTTAAATGCATTAATTATAAGCGGACTCAGATTGGACCTGAAAAAAAATTTGACTAAAAGAGGTTTGAGTTATTGAGGCTCCCCTTAATTTAATTTTGCTTTCAAATGAATCCTAATTCTGCTTTTTGGCTTTTAATTCTTGCATATGGTCTGACACTTTATCTTTGTACCTGGCTACTATATAGCACATTGCTGAACATCCTTGGAGGCCTGGTCCTTATCAGCAGGGATTGGCCTAAGGACTAGGCATTTATTGGAGTGTATCTGGTAGAAGGCATTCCAGAATCGCGACCATATGTAGGGGTTTTTCTTCTATATTGCAAGAGATTGGGTTCAGGCAATATTCAATCTGGTAAAATGCTGAGTGGTGACTCAGTAAAAAAAAAATTGTGCATAATTTGTGGTACTTGCTCACTTTATGTTGGTGTTTTTTGATATGCACACATATTTATTGTATATATGTACAGTATAGTACTGTCTAATGTACACGTATGTATGCCTCTAGGTAGAGAGGTGGAATAAAAAACCAGGAGGTGTCGTGAGGGATGCGGCACAGCAGGCGGCCATCACGATTCTATTTTTCCCCCCTCCGCAAAGCTTTCGCTTTCGCTAGTGGTCTTCTTTCCGACTATCTGTCCGTCTGTCTGTCTGTCTCTCTCCCTCGAACATTCTTTGATTTGTTTTTCTTTCATTACTTGTCCCGTTCTTCGTTCTCCCCCTGTCCTTTT